>JAEQBH010002611.1:0-289096 GCA_016808115.1 Tetrastigma voinierianum
GGTTTAAGTCCCATTGTGGACAAAATTTACCTATTAAAAAAAAAGTTCATAAAATAAAACAAATTCATCCTTCAATTGTGTAAAGTGTGAGACTTCTCAGTTCTTGTTGAATTGGGAGTTAAAATGGCTTTTTTGAAGATCGAGATTGTAAATATATTTGGTTTGCTGTCTTATTTCTTAAACAAAAGGAAAAAAGAACTATGCTCTAACAAGTTTATGAAAATATGCGTCATTCTATTTATTCTCAGTTCGTAGGGAATGTATAGTTGTTATCAAGATCTGCTGTTATTATTATTTTTAAAATTTTATAATATGTATTCCTATTGTCTATAGTTGCGGAATGAATATAGGGGCAACAATGTTCAATCATCTACTTTGAGTTGGCAGGTTGTCAATGGCTTCTTCTGGGCTGGAAAACATGTCATTAATCATGATCAGAAGGCTGCTCCTTCAACTGCACTTGGTGTAAGTTGTTCATCACCTTCTGATGTTTTTACTTTAAATGATTTCTTTGATTTTATCTTTACGTAAGGTGCATTTAGTAGTAGTGTGGTTTGTGATTTTTCTTTGTGTGGATTCCTCAACAGAGTATATGATTATGTTGTTCATTCTCAACAGATTATCCCCTTAGGGACTGGGTCTGATTTTTTCAGAACTCTTGGCTGGTTAGTGCCACTCAAATTTTATTCATTTGGCAACAGTCTTTTATTATATATTGATTGCTTTAAATTATTGAATGGAAGTATCTGTTGTTGTTTTATCAGGAAAAATGATCCTCATGATGCTATTGAACGCATAGCCAGAGGTTATTTCATTTGACCTTCTTTCTTGGTTTATCTTATCAATGACAAGCATTACTATTTTTGCACTTAATTGGTCTTTTTCTCTCTGTTAATGAGGCTGTTGTTTTTGCAGGGCTCAGATCACGGATAGATGTTGGTGTTATTAGTGGAGAAAGTGGCGAATCTCATTACTTTATAAATGTTGCTGATGTTCATTTGTAAGTTCAACTTACTTGGTGTAGAGAGAAGGACAAAAGACTTGGAGGAATAAATTCCTTATATTTTTCATTGATCCATTGTGAATATATATATATATATATATATGCAGACACACACACAAAAGGCCAATCCTACCTAATGGGACATAACTCTTATATGACAAGTTCCTCTAATAAGTTACACCCCATACGAAAGTAGATATACGCTATAACACCCCTCGCTGATCATAGATATTAATCATGCCTAACTTGTTGCATAGATAAGTAACCGGGTCCCCACTTTTAGGGCCTTTGTGAAGATATCATCCAATTGTTCTTCAGTCTTTACATATTCTGTAAAAATCAAACCGAGTTGAATTTTCTCACAAACAAAATGACAATCTATCTCATTACGCTTAGTTTGTTCTGAACATGGGATAGAAACAATACGGCGGCAACTCGGGTTGGGTCACACCAGAAATTTTATTAATCGATGTTCACGCCGACTCCATCAAGAGTTGATGAAGCCACATGATCTCAAACACGAATTGTGTCATTGCTCTATATTAAGACTCTATACTAGATCGAAAGACAACACTTTGTTTTTTACGCTCCAGGAGACTGGATTCCCTCCAACAAACACACAGTATCCCAAAGTGGACCTCTTATCTTCCTTAGATCCTGCCTTCAACTGCACGTAAAAGACTCAATTTCGCTTTTGCTCATGATAACCGGGGATAAAATACTAGGTCCCGAGCCCTTTCTCAAGTAACATAGAATCGTTCAATAGGCTAACTAATGGTCCGGCCGGAAGCGACGCCAGACGACTTACACAACATCGATCGAGCCGCAAATATCGTGACGAAGCATTTATAAAGTAGGGGTTTAGCTTCCTCTGCCATTTCTATACTCTTGATCCTCAAATGTTTCATCTTCTCTAGTAAGGTGTATGCTTAGAACCATAGGGGAACTGGCAGATGGCTTTACCCCTAACTTTCAGCTCAGACAATCGACGCAAGGCCATATTTCATAGCCTGGTATTAAGATAAATATGTTTGCTTTTACATAACTTCGATGTGCCTAAGAAGTTCTCATAAGAAAGGACTTTAGAGATTAGATGCCATTAGTCAAATTCTAAAGAATAAATATCATCATCCACATACACTCACACCAATAATAGAATATTGTCTTTAACCAGAGTTCTCAGAGAAGACTCGAGCTGGTCGATTTACTCTCGGTGATGCCAGAATTCCTCAACCTGTTTGCATCACTTACCAAACCACGACCCGGGATCTCCGTTTAAACCATACAAAGACTTCCGAGGATGACAATCCTTCCTTTATCTCCCCTCGATCAACAAAACCTCGAGGTTGTCGCATATACACTTCTCCTCATGTCGCCTTAAAAAAGGCATTCTTAATATCAGTTCCCAAGGAGATCCTAATTATAAGTGCAGCAATGGTGAAATAAAAACCAACATATGTCATCTTAAAGAATAGTGAAAGGTGTTAGAAAAATCTATGCCATAGGTCTAAGCATACCATTTAGCCAGAAGTCGTGCTTTCAATCGAGCAACTGAACCATCAGGATTAAGTTTAATCAAGAAAAGTTCCAATGGCCATCCAAATCGCTTTCTTCCTAAGAGAGAATCATAATAAAGCTCCAAGTACACTCATCTAAACCTACATTTCTTTCCACCATAGCACTATGCCAAATCCGTGGTGAGATATAGCTTCACGATGTTGTTAGAAAAGAGATAGAACTCGGATGTAATAAAGAATATGAATGTGACATAAAATGGTTATAAGAACAAATAAGGAAATCGGGTGAACAAACCGACGCTACCTTTACGAACAAATAATAGGGAAGATCATTACTGAGATCTGATCTAAAGTCGGCGAGCCAAGCCGACTTAGATCGGGGGGGGGTTTCTGCATCGAGGAGTATACCTGGTAATGGAGGTTTAAATGGTGAATGGAGCATAGGAACCTCGATAAACATCATAAACCAATAAATCATCATCCTTCCCCGGACTCGTAATAAGGCATTTAAGGAAAACAGGTAGTCCTGTTATGCAACATTGGCAGACACATAGTGAATAAGAAGGGACAATAAAGACCTATAATTCCTTTCAACACGAGCATATCTCACTAAGATACATTTTAAGGACTTTAGATCAAGTTTGTGAGGACATGAGGACTCGGAGCATCCCGAATAAAGCATGTGTATCCAAATTTTTGGATCAGGAACAAATCTGGCTTTATTTGAAACAACTGGTGATAAGGAGTAACCCAATTAAGAATCGATTTATGATCACGTTAATAAAAAAACAAGCCTGGCGAGGACATGGTCTAAAAAGGTTTAGGGACATTCATTCTAATAGAAGGGCTCGAGCAAATTTCTAAGAAGATGCCCATTCTTTCTCTCACTATCCATTGCGGAGGGTGTATCAACACACGAGGTCAGATGGAGAATCCCATTTTATAACATGAAGGACCGGGGAATGAATAAATATTCTTTCGCATTATCATCAATGCCAGAAATAAGAGACATGAATTTTCAGGTTTGAATTTCAGCACATACGGCACTAAAATGAGAAAAAAACTCGGAATGACTTTTCATTAGATAAAGCCAAGTGACACGAGTGAAATCATCCATAAAGGTAAGGAAATATTTAAATTTCAAATTGAGACAAATCGATAAGGACCCTAAACATCGAATAACTAACTCAAAAGAGTAATGGAACTCGCTTATTGACCCTAGACTCAAATGCTCACGGATGAGCCTTAGCATATCGACACGACTACGTCTCAACGACAGTTAAATCGAGACGTAGAATTTTTTAACAAGAAACGGTATGGGACGCACGTGGCTTACAATGTAATTCGAATTTAAATAACAACCCAGAACAAGCAACAGTAAGCTGAACATCGGCTTTTAAGGATGTAGAGACCTCAAACTCGCCCTCTACTAATAACCCGTCATTTAAAATCCCCGAATCGCATAACAATAATCAAAGAAAAAAGAAAGATACCGCAATTGCTTCACGAGCCGCTTACTCGCCAAAATTAAATTAAAAGATACTGTGGTAAACTCATACAGAGGTCAGCGACAGAAGTTTGATAAATTGGCCCAAATACCCAAGCGATACAAGACGTCAATTCCATCCGCAAGGGAGGTACGAGATCGAGTAGGTGAGATTTGAAACGAGTAAATCGGAATTACTGTTATGTAGTTTGTGGCTCCAAAGTCAATGACCCATGAGAAGGATGAAATAAACATGTTGGTTTTACCGACTCCAATCGAGTGTAAAGGATCAAGTAGATGAGCAAGTGAAATGATTTCCTCGATAGCCACGACTCGAAATTCTGATTTTATCTTGCAACTTCCTATACTGAGTACATGTCCTAGTTTATGGCAATAATGACACCCAACTCCTCTTGATGCTTTCTCGTTATCCTAGAAGTAGATCTAACCTCGAATAAGTCTTTGAAAACCGAAAATAGGATCTTGCAAGCAAAAGGACCACCTTTTCATGAAAAACACTTCCTTGGAGTAGAACTTGGCCTTAATATTCACAAAACACCTCCTGACCAAAGAGGGTCAAGAAAACAGGTAGAAAACCTAGGAAAGGTAGGCTGCTCTAACTAGAAGTGTTTGAAAACATTGCTGTGGCTTGACAAGTGGAAGATGGCTAGGATTGATTGTCGGCTGGCGACTGGGCTGGTGGAGAAGTCCTATGACCAGCCAAGTCCACACATCCCACACGCCGCCGGGCGCCGTGAGAATTTGGTCTGAAAGCTTGCGTCTGCGCTTTGGAGCAACACGTGCGATTTTTTGGCCATTGAATTTCTGAGGACTCTGGTCAAGGTCTAGCTGAACCCTCAGCCAGCAGTGAGATCTCACGCTCCCTTGAAATAGGTGTTTAAAAAACACAACTCTCACAACCCTCTTACACTCCGACAAACAACTTTAAAACTGTCTGAAATTTGCTGAATTAGAGCCCTTGGCTCTAATACCATGTAGAGAGAAAGACAAAAGAATTGGAGGAATAAATTCCTTACATTTTTCATCGATCCATTGTGAATATATATATAAAAGCCAATCTAACCTTCCTAATAGATTACAACTTTTATAAGACAAGTTTCCTAATAGGTTACAACTCTATATGTAAAGTAGATTATATAAGAGTAACACTTGAGAATTTTGAAACAGACCTTTTTGGCATAGTGGTCTGAAAACTTCTTTTATTCTTTCTGTATTTTTAGACTGCAAAGGCGGGTTATTATGCATCTAGATACAAAGATTTGGGAATTTGTGCTATGTCATTGGTGCACAAAGCCTTATTGGACATCAGAACCAGGACCTCAGGATTAAGGTCTGTCTAATTCATGCTTCTGTTTTTTTTAAACATCCATACTATTATGCGCGATTCTGTGTCCTGTGGTCTACTTTTTGATAGAAGCATTATAGTGTTAACTTCTTAAATTGTCATGAATTTAGATTGATGATGGTGAATGGAAAATATATCCTCAAGTAACAGCCCTTTGCATTGGAAATGCAAAAATTTTTTGGTAGGTATGGGAAGATTACCCCAAATGCTGATCCAAGAAGTGGAAGTTCTTGAGGTAGAATATTTTTTCCTGCCCCTTCTGGACTAATTATTCTACTCTGTCTTTTCATTTCAACATAATAAAATAAGAACTGTAGGTTAATAACAATTTTTGTTCGCCTACTACTATCTCTGCAGGCTAGATTCTTCAGGACTTCGTGGTATGACTTTATTTTGAAGCTACACAAGCTATACGACGGAACACATCTATCTGTAAAAAACGTATCTTCAAGAAGGTATATTCTCTCATTTTAATAGAAAACATGTTTGTCATTTGGTCTAAGATAATTTCTGTCATTCTCCTTATCAAATGCTTCTTGTTCTTGTTCTATAATAAATCATGTCATGCATGTAGAACATTAGTAAATCCTTGGTAGTCTTTAACTGAAAGTAGTGAGCTTAAGAACCTCATATCTTGCAAATTGTAAGATGAGGCTGTGTTAAAGACAACCCTGAATTCTAACAGATGAACATGAATTAATTATTCAAACAAATGCATCATAGGACATCCCACAAATTTTGCTGTTGGTGAAATTCAGAGCTTTGTATAGTAAATCCTTTTAAACCCATCCAAGCTTATCCTATCTGCGGACACCTTTTAATGCAAAATATGATGTGTTTTGTTATTTCTTGACATGATTTGGAGTGAGTTTTGTGATGTTTTTATTTTAACTTTCTTTTAGTAATTGTGTTCTTCTAAAGAAATGTTTGGAAGATTCACTTAAAAGCATTTTAAAAAGTACTATGTAACGCCTGACCCACTTTGAGTCCAAAAAGCTTTCACGGCTTTAAAACTCGTCTACTATGTTGAGAGAAGTAGACATAACGTCATTTCCTATTTGATGTGGGATGTAACAACCACCATCCATGCATATAACGTCTCTGCCAGTGTTTTTATCAGGACAATGGAGAAAGCACTTCCTGGACCATACTGAAAGAACTCCTGACACTCAGAGGTCAAAGATCTGATACCATTTATAACGATCCGATCTAATCATATGATATCGGTCCGCTTTAATTCCAGCGACCTCTTCAATATCTATGGCCATTGGCCTCATCTTACAGACATTGGTGATTTTGTAAAAAAAATTCAAATTACATAGATTTTTTTTTTCAAATAATTATTTTTTAGGAATAAAAGGAGCTAATCTTAACTCAAACTACCACACCGACTTTTCCATAGGCCTGTTTGACTTGGGAATGATCTGATGTCACTCCTTTTTGCTTTCTCTTTTAGTTTCATTGCCTGTTCTTGTATCTTCCTGCAGTGTGCATTGTATTGAAGTGGAGACGATTGCCGGCGCCGGCAGTATCTATGTTCAGTCTGACGGAGAACATCTGGGCTTCCTTCCCCGGAAATTCTGTATTCTACCTGCCGCCATTGAAATGATAAACTAACATACGTTTCCCAGAGGGGAAAGAAAAAGCATCACAAACCCCTTTCCTTCATCCATCCCTCCTCCACATCTCTCAGCTTTTTTCCAACTTCCCCAGTTCCTGACTTTCCCAGGAAAATCTGAAAAGAGTAGAGAGGAGGGATAATAAACAGCCCAACCCGGAAAATTCTCAATAGTTATAGAGAAGGTAGTAAGTGGTACGTAGCTGGCATGATTTATTGGAATTTGGACTCTCACAACAACCGAAAGAGATACACTACTCTACACTCTACAGTATAGTCTACCCCATCAGTTCATTGAAGTGATGTAATGAATTGTTGAAAGTTTTTGTATTTTAGTTTAGTCTTCATACTGGGTAGTGATTAGGAGATTAATTTAATGATTTATTAGGCGTTTTTGGTGTCACGTCTGACCCCCTTGAAGATTAAATGACCCCCTCCACCTGGCCCTCTGATCATCCATCATCTCTCTTTTTCAATCATCTCCCTCTCAGGTGAACATATCTTATCTATCGCTCTCTTCTTTTTTGGCTGATAATTTATTTTTTATATGCTATTTTAAGTCCATTTCTTTCATTTTAGTTATAAAAGAAAATGGAGAATAGGGAAAAAACAGATAACATGGTTTATGGTTTTTAGCTTTTTTTTTGTTTTTTGAAATATATATATATATATATATATATATATATATATATATATATATATATATATAGTATATATATATATATATATATATATTTTGGGTGTTCTTTAAGAGCTGTTATTATTGTCTAATTTTAGTGTTTTTTGTCTTCTTTATAATAAAAAAGGGAAACAAACTTGTTCTCCCAGTTTTTTTCCCATTATTTTTGAGAATAGAAAACGATATTCTAAAACTCTTAACCAAACAGGTTTTTAGAAGAATAAAATTGGGTGTTATTTGCTTTCAAAATTGCTTTTAAGCATTACTTTTAAAAATAAAGTAACCTAATAAGTGCTCTAAATATGCAAGTCAGTTTGTATATATTTATATATTTTTATATTTATTCGTTTTGTATTACAACATAATATTTAGTATTTTGTATTTTGTTTCTCGTAAATTTATTTACATTGGTTCAAACCTTAGACCTCTCCTTTTCCTCCCCATATGAGCTCTTAAACATGTGAACAAGGTTTTATTGGACAAATATTTCTATTCAACAATGTTTTTTTTTGTTGAATAATTCGACAATTAAATATATAAAATTTGTTTAAATATTTTCTTTCTTGATGTTTCTTGAGACAAATAATAATACCAAAAAGCCGAGGAAAATTTTGATGAATTCTGCTTTTAAGAGGGTGTGTTTGGTTCTTTACTTTATTTTTATTTTTTCCCCGCATATTTGGTTTCAGAAGGAGAGTTTAAAGTAAAAATAATTTATTTTAAAAAGAAAAGTTCATAAAAGGTAATATTTTTGTTTTAAAATTAAAACCATATTGTTTTGAAAATTAATTTTAAAATTATTCATTAATTATTGTTTTACAAATTAAAATTCGTATTTATTTGTTTTGGGTTTTAAGATTAAATTTGAAAATTATATTTATTAATCTATGATTAATTTTTAAATTGTAATCACGAATTCGATTTTTTAAAAATAAAAATTAGTTTGGAAATAGTTTGAATATATATATATTCTCCTTGTAAATGAGTTGCTTGCGCCTGCCAGAGGTAGAGAAAAATTTTACGTTTCTTATTCAAACTTTTCAAAACGCTAAAACGCTTAGCTTACGACAAGAAGACAAAACAAATTTCAAAACAGTTAAGTTCAATTCACTATTTTCAACATTTTATAATAATCGAAATGCGAGTGTTCGTTCCTCGTTTAATTAAATTCAACCAATTACTAAAACAAACGATTTTCAACCAAATTCAAGATTTCCAAACGTATTTTCGAAAACGAAACTAAAGATTAATACTAAAAATTTCATATTCTCAATTTTTGATATAAATAAAATTTTCGAACTAAACGGTTTTCGTAAACATCATATCCGAATAATTCATTGGCCTTTATGATTCCACGTGTCCCAGCCGTAAAAAAATTGTAAGCCTACATACGGTACAAGTCCACGTCGTGCCGACGCGTGTCACCAGCCGACGAGGTCGGCATTTTTTAGGCTTCAATCTCTCCCTCTCTCTTCCCACGTTTAAAGGCAAGATGGAGGGTGGGCCCCAGATGACGCCGTCATCACCTCCATTTGACGGCGTCAGAACCAACGCCGTTATCCTCGAGAAGTAAAAAATTATACGCCTACCCCTTCTGCTATCTGCCCTGGAAATTTTTGATTTTCGAATTTTGACCTGTTGGCTTCGGTTATCGAAGCTTACGCCTGGACCCTTCGTGCTCTAAAAAGCAGAGCGGTACCTCTCTTGTATAAATAAGTTTTAATTATTTTATTTGGAAAATGTTTCAATTATTTTAGAATTTATTCTATCATTTGAGCTGTTCTATTCTCCTTTTAACTGGTGTTCTCATTCTAAAAAACAAAGAAATTTAAAAAAAATATGTTTGGTTTAGTTTTTTTTATGGTGAAAAATATAAAAAAAAACATTAAATTAAAATAATAAGAATAGTTTTCAAATAACACAAAAATTATATTCTTTTTATTTTAAAACAAAGTTTAAATAATTGGTTTGAGAAAATGCAAAAATTGTGTTATTGAAATTGTTTTCAAGAATAGTTTTGGTAAACCAAGCCAAACACATCCTTATATTTTAGCTTCAACTTCAGCTCATAATTAATGACAATAATATTTAAGTTTAGCTTCTTTTTCAAGATAACAATTAAAAAAAAAAAAAAATTCTCTAAGTAAAACTTTTCAAAAAGGATTTTATTAAGAAAACATCAGTTAATTCAAAACATTGTCCATATGATATGAATATTCAATCAATTAATGATTTTTTGTATGGTAATTTTAATTTAAAACAATTAATAATGTGGTAAAATGAAAAAGAAAAGCACATATAGTGCGATGGAGATGTCAAAGCTGGAAACAAAAATCTTTAGGGGGAGTGGTCAGGTTCCGAACCTGATCGGGAATAATCTCTTCGGACGGCTAGGATGAATCTACGGAGTATTTAGGCCACTGAGGATCCTCAGTAGCGAGTGCCAGTCTCGAATTCTTCCACTAATGGTAATTTCGTTTGCGGATCGTTCGGCTCTCTCGATTTACTGATTCAGTAGGGCTGTTTTCGGATCTTTGGTCCGATTTTGTACGCTGAACACCGAAGAATCGGGGGCCGATCTGAATCCTTGTTGAAAAGATTACCGAGAAGTTTCACGGTCACGATTCGTCTTCGATTCCGATTCCGACAAACCAGCGTTCCAAACCTCCGTTTACGCAAGATTTTTCGCCTTTTGAAGGGAGAAGCCAATCTCATTACTATTTTCGGCGGAGGAAAACGTATGGACTTTTCGCTCTCTTTTTTCTCTCGGATCTAGGGTTTCTTTTGGTTGATTGGAGTTTTAATGCTTTAGAGGTTGATTTAGCTTTGTAGAGATAGTTTATGGATTTGTTAATTTCTTTGATGCATTTGTTTTACTGGTTTAATTTCCATTTTAAGAAATTTCGTAGGATTTTTTTTTTTTTTTAATTTGTGTGTTAGCCTTTTTTTAACTTAACCTTTTGCTCCGTTTGGCTTCTGAGAAAATAGGGGGAAATGAACGAATCTTGAACTTTAATCCTCCTCCACGAAACATAAATCTTAGTTGAGGTCGCTTTTTTTGGTTATTTTGGGGAACCTTAATAATAGCTTAAAAGTTAAAGCATTAGATTCGAATTGATCCTTCCATTTCTTCCGCCCCCGCCCCCCACTTTATTTTTTTTGGTTGTTCACTGTCGTGCAACAAACAGATGATTATACTTTTTAAAAGTATTTGAGAAATCAAAAGCTCCAGTGAGATGAGCTTGTATGCATAAATAGGAGATGCGAGATTCAACCTTTTGTTTCTATCCCTTTTCCTATGTTTCTTTGAAACCAATGATGGGATGGAAGTATGGTGCTAGGTTTTAGGTTTTTTCTTGAAATTTTCAGTGATGAGGAGGAAAATTAAGAGAGTTTGTTTTTCCATGTCTCTTGTGCCCTAACTTTACCCTCTTGATGGGTTTTGTTGTTGTGTTCATTCGATGCAGCTGCTGATGTCTTTTTGTGGAGGAACAAGAAGATCTCTGCCGGAGTACTTGGCGGAGCCACTGCCGCGTGGGTCCTTTTCGAATTGCTTGAATACCATCTCCTCACTCTTGTTTGCCACATTTTGATACTTTCTCTTGCAATCTTATTCCTATGGGCCAACGCGACCACCTTCATCAACAAGTAAGCTTCCGTATCATAATGACCGTTCTTTGATGTATAGTTCAGTTAAATTC
This sequence comes from Tetrastigma voinierianum, assembly GCA_016808115.1. Taxonomy (NCBI): domain Eukaryota; kingdom Viridiplantae; phylum Streptophyta; class Magnoliopsida; order Vitales; family Vitaceae; genus Tetrastigma; species Tetrastigma voinierianum. The sequence goes on from JAEQBH010002611.1 coordinate 11,371, forward strand.
TGCTGTAATTGTTCTTAATGTGTAGGTCTCCACCTCGCATTCCAGAAGTACATATCCCCGAAGATCCTTACCTGCAGGTTGTCAATGCATTGAGGATTGAAATTAACAGGGGTTTTGCTGTGTTGCGAGAAATTGCATCTGGAAGAGACTTGAAGAAGTTCCTCATCGTATGTATCTGTGTTTCCAGTATTTTCCTTATATGTTTGAATTTTTCTGTCATTATTTTTAATTCAGTTGATGAGTCCAATTCTCTCTGAATTTGGTGGTTTTTTTTAGATTGATAAATTAGCACATACACATCCTAAATGATGTGTCACCATAGTTTTCAAACGAGTTCTTGTCGTGCTTTATTCTATATTGAAATTAGAATATGTTATTTATTCATTTACTTTTGAGATGACTCACCTGTAAGAATGCGTCTTTTCTTTGTACTACAGGTTATAGCTGGCCTGTGGGTTCTGTCAATCCTGGGGAGTTGCTGCAATTTCTTGACCTTGTTTTACATAAGTATGGCTGCGGGTTTTTATTTTTAAACAGCTACAATATGAACTATTTGTTGATCTGCCATTAACTTTGATTGCTATGATTGTGGAAAAAACAGCTTTTGTTTTGCTGCACACTGTACCTGTCATTTATGAGAAGTATGAAGATCGCATTGACCCATTCGCTGAGAAGGCAATGATCGAGATCAAGAAGCATTATGCAGTGTTTGATGCCAAGGTCCTGAGCAAGATCCCTAAAGGGCCATTGAAATACAAGAAGATGGCTTAGAGAGTTTTTGAGGTATTTCTAGCAGACATTTGGTCAGATGTGGAGTTTGAAGATGTGATTTTGGCATTGCGTTTGGTATATTCATGTTTTCTGGAACACTTTGTTTCCTTATATTTTCTGCTCTTTTTTTTTTTTCACTGTTTGGGTTCTTAGTTTTGTCAGTGTTTTTATGTTGGGTTTTTAGTTCCAAGTAGTAGGGGCATCATTTTAGCAGTGCCTTGTTGAGTCCTTTAACTAGGTGGTGGGCTTTTGTGACAACAATTATTAAATGGAGATGTTTTATCAGAGTATCTTGTACATTGTTTGTCACATAATTTGGAACTGTCTATAGCGTGTATTTATGTTGATCTTCTTCTGCTGCTTTGATTTGTTTTGGTGATGCTTGCTTTGTCCTCTTATTATGTTGTTGTAGCATTACCAATGCTGAAGTTCATTGTTGTTCCTTTTGTCCCGATGGGGGTTTGATATGGTAGCCACTGGAAATGCTCACCGCCATGCAAAAATGGTAGGCCCGCCTGAGCCCAAACTGAAACAATAGGGGAAAAAATATTGTAATGCGCCCTATAACGCTTGTTGGGTTTGTGGCACAATCATTCAGGTTGTCTGAAATCCGTATATATATATATATTTTTAAAAGAGTGGTGGTCTAGGATTTAGGATTAGATTATTGTTTGGGGTGATGTCTTGGCACAAGGGTGTAAACAAGTTAAGCTATTTGTGAGCTATTCGAGCTCGACTCAATTAGTTTAAATAACTTGTTGAGTCGAGTTCGATATCACAATATTCGACTCGAGATGTTTGTGATTTTGAGCTTAATAGCGCTTTACTATTTCATTAATCGAATCGAATTTGAGGTGATTTTGAGTATAATTATTTATTAATTGTTTAATTGGTTCTAGCTTTGTCGAGTTCTAGTAGCCCACTACTTTTTGAGATGAGTTTGAGCTTTTCACATCAATCAAGTTTGAGCTTTATATTGGCTTTGTATAGATAACCTGCTCGATTACACCCTAATTGGCACGGCATCTAAATTCCTCCTCTAGATTGGGCCAATCTTGCTTAGGCTGGCAAATTATTGGAGGGTTTCTTTTTGGTAAAGCTTTTGGGACATTCTCTTGACCCACCCCAAATTCTCTTTCTTGGGTCATCTTCAATAACCAATCTTGTTGCATATTCTTGCCCTTTTGTCTTTTGATACCTTTTACTTATGCTTTGTTGCCCCTTTCCTTTGGGTTGGTTGATTTAATTCTTTAAGATGGTCCCAGAATCAATCTTTTGGATTGTAAGATGCATGCTTGTGCGCGGGTAATTTCCTGGTGGTTACAGACAGTTCTTCGTTGTGTTTTTAGCTTTTACCTGGTGTATCACGTCAATAATTTGTTTTGTTTTGTTTCTAAATAATGCACGGATCACCTCAACAACTTAAGTTTTTTCTTAGCTTCCTTTGGTTGATTGAGAGAAGAAAGAAAGCTCATTTGTACGTTTTACCAGGTGTATCACTTCAATAATTTTAGTTTTTTCTCAGCTTCCTACGGTTTTGAAAATCGATAACATCTTGTCTCAAATTACTAATTTCGTACCTGTTACATTTTATACATTGTCAATGAATGAGCTTGGGGGGAGTTCATTGGGCACACAGCTAAATAAAACAGAAATAGGCAGGCAGGCAGGCAGGCAGGCAGGAAGGAGGGAATGCAAGAAGATTTACTCAATTGAATTAATGTATGAAAGAATTGAGATCAAACAAGATTTTGCATAACTACAACATCAACAAAGAATTTATATTTGAGACTTTTTTTCATTTTACTTACTTACAACCAACAACATATATGTTCTGTTCAGTTCAGTAGTTTGGTCGCAGCAGTCTTGAGAGACGAGAACTACTACTACTCTCTCTCTCTGCTGTTGTGAGAGGCACGTTTGAAAATTCGGAATCAGAAGCGTCTGAATGCGACTGCGGTATTATGCTTCTTCCATGGGAGGAGAAAATGGAGCTGCTAGGGTTTTGGTTCATTTCCGGATTTAATCTCGAGATACCAGCCGATGACACCCGGTCCAGGTCACGGTCAGCCACTAATGGGGGTGAAGAAGACGACCCTGGAAAATGCGGTTCTCCTTCCCTTCTTTCTCTTTCTTCAGTCTCTTTAAGAAGAAAATCGACCCACAGATCCGAAAAGGACTGGAAAAGAAGCCCTTGCTTGTTAGTTGTTAGTTAATTCGGGAGGGGAGGGGAGGCTCCACGGGGTCCCAAAGATATATGACACGTTAACGAGTTTATTATTATCAAACTAATTTCATTTTTACAAAAAAATTACGTGCTCCAACATGCTTTAAGTAGAAGACAAATTGGGTGATTATATATATTGAAAGAAGGCTAGCTACCCATGTAATTTTTTTTTAACGAAAAGGCTAAATACTTTTGACACTAGAAACTCATCTGATTAACAATTGAACAAGAGAGAAAGGGTTGTGGTACGTACCACAGATTTTGTCATTTGATGCAGCAGCATTCGCATGTTGTTCCCCAGAGCTTCCTCCCAAAATGCCACCAACAAGGCGGCCTGGGAAACCCAGAACTCCTCTAACAACACCTTTACCAGCACCTTGCTGGGCAACACCTATCCTCTGTTTGTCTTCATCAGAGAATCCCAGCATCCGAACCATCAGATCCAAAACCTGGGTGTTCCTCATCCCCCATGTAATGCTCTAATCAGTCTCTCACTCATGTGCTAAGGACAGGTTAAACAAAAAAAAAAATGGATTGCACTCATAATTATAGGATGTGGGTACCCCCCAAAAGCAGTTATCATTCTCATCCGTAGGGAGGAGGAGGAGGCAGGGGCAAACACAACTGCAGCCATGATAAATGCCTTCTTGGAGGGTCCCAAGTCCCCAACCACTTTATTATAAGAAATTAAAATTAAACATATAATCAGAATTCCCATATTTTTCTAGTAACTTCCACTTTAGGGAAAATAACCATACCTCTTTACTGTGGTTTCTCTGGAAGTAGGTCACCAATAATTTTATGACGATGCGCCTGCAAACAGCAGAATTTATCAGTCATCACTTCCCATTTTCATGAAAGGGAATGGCAAGATAATAATAATAAAATAGTCAAGGCAAGTATCAGCAGCAATTTCATGAAGCTTCACTTACGTCAATATGATTCAACAATCATCACTCATGGAAAGGCAGAATAGCTGATTTAACGGACATAGCACAATGTAGGTGTGAAGGCGATGTGGAAAAAGGAAGATATCTGCAGCGAATTAGGTAAGGTCATGTGGGTGTAGTCAATACACACACACTGCCATGGGGCTTGTATTAGTCATGTGGGCAAGCAGCAGCAGGTGTAGGGGCCGATTACACATGCAGCGGTTTCATAAAAAATGTACCATAGAGAGTGTAACTGTGGTATTAGGCAGAAAATGTTTCAAACCCTCAACTTGCTTTCATTTAATAGTTGAGAAGGAAGATCGGTAACTCTAGAGCCAAGGGTTATGAAAATTAATAGAGGAAAAACTATACAAGAAGCATCCTCTCTTAAACAGACTGGAAAGAAAAAGAAAAAAGAAAGGTCAAAGAAATAATGTACATAGAAGTACTTTGAGGAAGACAAAGAGAAACTAGCATAGCGTCAGAAGAAGTGGCCAATTCATTTATGTTTATAATTATTCCACTACTGACACTTGCCATATAATTACTTCTTTGTCTATAGAAAAATATAGATTCTTTTTTCATCTACTATAATTTAAATTTGTCTAAAATATGATGATCACATCTGAAAGAGCAACAATTACTAGATGCAGGAAGCCTAGTAGTTGTTGAGGGTTGCCTTATTCATCGAGAGGCAAACAGAAAAGAGACTATTAACTTACAACGGCAAGGAATATATGGTGCACAACTACATGCTACCTCCGTTTGTATTAGCAAAACATGGATATATATCCAGTATTAGAAAGAAAAATAAACTTTAATTCAGAATCAAGGCAACTGACCTATCAACGAAATAATCTGAATCCATTGACATCCTATTAAGCCTAGTCATGCTTTGCTCAAGGGCCCGGCGTAGCTTCATATTGTCTTCCTCAAGCTTATTCATTCTCCCTTTTCCTTCTCCTAGCATAGTTTCAGTTTGTGAAAGCTTGGCCAAAATCTCTTCCTTTTCCCTCTTTGATAGCTCTGCCTGTTGATTAGCATCCTGAAAAAAGAACAAATTTTATCTCCAATAAACTACAGGTAGAAACTGGCTTTGCATTAACCAAACAAACTGCCATGCTTCCAGTCATTAAAGCATGAGTCTTGTTAGGTTACGTTAGGGCAGGATGCCAGGCTCTGAGGATACTAAGGTGTGGTTAGGATCGAAACTTCTCAGTTAGGCCTTTCCATCCTCATTGGCAGGTATGAGAGCGTCCCAGTGAGAACATTTTTTGCTTAGGAAGCAAAATGGGCTAGGATTTTGACTCTGAATTAGTTTAGAAAGAGGGGTTGGAGGATCCTTAATAAGGATCCTTAATAGACGCAAAAAATGCAAGGAAGATAATGAAATGAGTGATCCTATTCTCCTTCATTGCATGAGAACATGCAACATAAGGAGGTGGTTTTTGCTCTATTCTATATACAATTGATGATGCACTCTTCAATCATGGGATTTTTTTGATGATGCACTCCAGTCATGGGATTTTGTTAAGCTATGATGGTTCTTTTGTTGGGGAAAAAAGGAAGAAGGCTTGAAAGAGAAATAGGAAACTGCGGAAGAGAAATAGGAAAGGCCTAAGTAATTGTGAAAGCTTAGATCATTCATTCTTGAACCTTTTCTGGGACTGGTTTAAATTTTATTTAGAGGGGATAGGATTCTTTGGTGTTTGGTGGATTGGTTAGGCTCTTTGTAGGACATGTTTGCTGATTTTGCTTTTTGCTTCCACTTTGTCTTGTGGTCGCTTTGTATACATTTTATCCATAATGCACACCCTCTTTTATTTAAAGAAAAGGTGTTTCAAATAGATCATTCATTAAGCTCGGTAGATGCCTCATTCAAGCACACATCACTTGTTGAGAGATGTAGTGGACCCCACCCCAACAAACCAAACCCCCTCCCCCCCATCTTATAAATTCAAGCCAATAAACATCAATTGGACTCATTACAAGCTCATGTGCACTAGGTGCATCATCAAATCAACCACATCCTTGAAGAGGAATAAATATCCAGCATCCACAATAACATAAAATCAAAGTTCATGACAATACACTAACATTGCAATCAAAGGTACCATTTAGAACTCAAAAGTTTTAAGAAACCTAGCATTGGAGGAATTATAAGTTCATGAGAACACGCATACAACTATGAGCCAATCAGCAGGAGAAACTGTACCATATCTGGACAGGCATTCTAAAAGTCAACAGAGGCACATGCCCTGGAGAGTCACGGTCACCTCAAGGTAAGGCATGGTATCAGCCTCAAGGCTATAGTCTCAGCACAGGAGAACTTAGGCTTAAGCCTCATCCCAAGGAATACAGCCTTGGGGCTGTTGAGGCTTATGCCTCATATATGCAATGTCTTTCAAAGGGTTTGGGCCTAATGTTAAAGTCTTGGATCTTGGGATAAAATCCATTCAAGAAATAAGGCTTAGCTAGCTGCAGTACAAGAAAATTGTCACTAATCAAGAGCCCTTTAAATGGAAGGCTTTCCATTAGAGTTTAACATTACATTTTTAATTCTGTGAAAGTAGGGAGAATAAATTGCCAGTGCAATAAAAGGAGGAGGTTTTACCTTCAAAGCTCAGAAAGTTTAGCTGATTCTTCTCTTGCATAAGACCAAATCTCTTTCCAATCGTTCCTATTGCAGTTGTAGAAAAGTAACAAGGAATCACTCAAAGACTACAAAGTGTCTCAGAATTCTGGCTGTTTTAATATAGCAAGGATCAAATTACCTTTGCCTCCCATTTCAGCATAATATTGGCCAAGAGCAGTTTTACAGAGATTTAGGAGTTCAACATTTTTTGGCATCTAGTATTCGCATATAGCTAGCAAGCTTTTTGTTTAAGTCATCAATAATTTCATGGGTGCGAAGTTCACTGCTGTTCAGCATCTTAATCTCATCCTGCCTGTAATTGCCTGCTTCAGAGCTTTCTCCAAATTTAATATTTGGCCATGATATTAAGTATTTGGCAGTTCCTTCATGTTTGCTGTCCTCATCCATCTTTTCTGATTCTTCAGATTCCTAAACAATATTGCAGCAAGAGAAACCATCTTCAATTTTGACTGCAGAAAGTTAGAAAAACAAATTTACTTCAAGAAATTGCAGGTCATTGCTCACCTAAAATCTATCATATACAACATAAAATGGTAGTACTGAACAAAATAAAATAAAGTAAAAAATATTTAGCTTCTGCACACAAAACACCATATTACTTGCACTTTGTAGTGTGACCAATTTGGAAGTTATCATGCAAACAAATAGGGTAAAGCAGCTTCAGAGCAGCAAATGCAAGTTATTATAGAAACAGGCCCCTGCCAGTGTGAAACTTCAGCATTCATAATGCAAAAACTCAAATCTGTAGATTACAATAAAATGCCTCTCAACTCTTAATCAATTGTGACTATTCAATGACAGAGGGTTTAGATTCCTTTAATCCAGACAAATGACCACTACAAAATTCCTAAAGATGTAGGTAAATGTCAAATAAGAACCAGCCCTCAAAGCATAAGGCATGCATCTAATTTTTTTTGATCCGTAAAAAGCAATTTTTATATAAATGAAAAAGAGCATAAAGCTCCCAAAAAGTACACAAGAGGAGTACAAGGGAACACCTCACACTCTCACCTATACCCCATCAAGCCAAAGCCCCACCAAAGAATTTCACGTTGTCTACTCTCTCTGTACCTTAGCCCACCCCCACAAGGTAAATAGAAAGGAAGATTTCATCCTATGAGCAGAGGGGGCCTCATTTTCAAAAACCACCCTATTCCTTTCCAACCACAGCGTCCAAAATAAACACAGAGGAGCCGCCATCCAAACTCTCTTCCTTTTTTTGCCAACACTAAGCACCAAGCCGGGGAGAAATTTTGAACCGTCTGGGGGAACACGATTAGTTTCGAGTAATTGCCAAAGAAGATCCTGACATCTTGGCTCTCGGCGATGGATAAGAAGGTGGTCTATTGTTTCCTCATTCTCTTCACATAAAAAACACACATTTACTAGGGTCCCCCTCCTCTTGATTAGAGGTCCAACGTTAGCACCTTACCCCGAGAAGCTGAGGCGAAAAAAACCCGATTTTGAGGAGCGATTGGGTTCAAATGGATCTACTAGAAATCTAAAGGAGGAGAAACATCGACTACGATACATATGTCCTAGCTGAAAAGCCATCGAAATAGAATCCTTTGCATGAGCGATCCTGCCACACGACGGACCTAATCTTCTTGTTTGTAGATAAAGAAAGGCACCTCCACCTCTTCCATCTCCCGGTCATTGAAGGTCTGAGAAAAGGTGGAGACCAATGACCACCCTTGGCTGGTCCCACCGCGTGCACTACCTCGCGTTCTTGTGTTTGCCCGGAGTTAAGCAGTGGGGAGAGGAGCCGGCGTACGGCCACGTCTCATCGCAAGGATCCTCCAGCCCGGCCCGCCTACCATTTCCTGGGAAAATAGCATTAGAGAGGGTGAGCCATTCTTTCTAATGTCTTTCCATAGAGCCGGTGCTTTGATGTCTCCTAGTACTACAACCTGACTTCCTCTCCAAAGCTTAGTGCGATCGCATTCTCCCGGAGGCATCCTCTCATTTAGCAAACCGCCAACCACTTACACACTTGATTGCTTGGTTCATCACGAGAAAGGCCTCTCACCTAACCCTCTACTCTTCTCTAGGCAAGCAGTTTTCGATTGACCGAGGTGTAGTTTTTACGATCAAATTCCCTCCACCCCAAAGAAGTCTCTGAATCTTCTCGGTCTAGCACAAAACAATCTTTGGCATTCTAAACGGTGAGAGAAAGTGAGGGAGGCTATAGACAAAGTACTTGAATAAGGGCATGCATCTAATATGCATCTCATAATTTAATTCTAACTTTCAGCATCTGAGCTGGGCCATCTTTTCTGCCTTGCCTCACCTTGTTTATTAAAGATGTACTTGTGGGTTCTTTATCAAGCATTTTGACAAAAATTAGCAAGCTAAAAAATTATAAGAAGGCTATTGATAGAGCAATCAATAATGTGTTCTCAGACAGAAGCTTATATAAGAGAATGGGGAATCCACAGAGTCCACTTTACTTCCCTTTCGAGATAAACTTTGCTTTCACAGATTTATCTAGGTATTTCAAATTATGGCATAAGAGAAAGAAATGACAGGAAATTATAACAAACCACGATCATCATAAAAAATGCTTCACAGCCATTAATGGAGTCATATTTTTCTTTTGTCATTTACTACTTAAACATATCTTATTATTTCAATATCATATACAACTAAAGCCATAAGCAAAGGTAAACCTACAAAGATAATTTTGAAACCAAAGCATAAAGAAAGAATCATTAACTCTTACAGTCACACAGAAAATAAAACAAAACAGATTCTAAAATGCATCTAACTATGCATACTGATATAAAACTTCATACAGTTATTTGAATAATATAAATGATAAATACAATGCATAGCCACAAAAAGGGAGTTAATTATGGTAAAACTAATAGACAAGTAGAGATACACCTTCTCTAGCAAATGCTGCTTAAGACGAGTCAGCTGTAGCTAAGCTTTATCCCTTTCTTGGCATGCACCTTCAAGATCATTCTCACTTTCTGCAAGATATTAGCATTTCTTCTTTCTCTGGAAAACTTCCAGAAGAACTCACCTGCTCCATAGGAATATTAACATGACTCAGCGGCAACTAATTTTTTTTTTTTTGCAATTCAAAATTACCTACCAATACATCATAATGCAACTAAAGATTGTGCAAAAGCGGGATCTAGCATGTATAAGCCACGAAGAAAATTGGCCAAAATACAATCTTTTAACCGCCGTCTCTCCAGTAAAGTCAGCTCATTTTGCCAATCCAAGAAGCAAGGGGATCACCTTGTTCAAACTATTAAAATAACTGAACCCTCTGACAGATCGGTGAGATTTTTGCTGTTAAACCTTCTTGCCCGTTCTCAATACAGCCTCCATTTCATCTTTCTCTCTCTGCCACCAAGAGATGGTCTAAGATCAGATTCAGAGATCCCAAATTACAAATAGAAGAATACTGAAGAAAAAACGTTGTCAGTTTTGAATTGCATAGAATGTTATAGTAGGAGAAGGCAAAATTTTCCAGAAATCCTTGGGTGCAAGGCCCTCCTTATATGCCAAAAAAAAAAAAAACAAAACCATCAACCTTAAGACAAGAATTCTCCTTCTCTAAGTTCTCAATTACTCCTTTTAAACTCTCCACCACGTCATTTGGTTCTTCATCCTCTCTCCTAGTCAACTCCATCTGCAATGCGTTTGTATCCTGATCTCTTCTCTCATCCAATTCATCGCATTATTTTGTTCATTTCTGCCAGGCCTGCAAATTGAAGCATAAAATAAAAAGAATGCAACACTAAAAAGGCAATGACCATGGAGAAAAAATAAAGCATGACAAGGATAAGGGATAACTATCAACATTAACATGCACAACTTTTTTTCCCTTGAATCGTAACATACATGATTTCTTAAGGTGCATGAACAGTGAGAATTCCCAATAAGCTTCCCATTTCTAGATTATTACTTTTAAGCTCAACATCTTTATGTGCCCAAAAAAAGGTTAATACATTTTTTGATTAGTAAAAAGAGCCTACACTAGAAAGAGGTAGTAAAAGTAGTAACACATGAGATACAAGAAGAAACATTCACCCCCTTATAATAACCTAAGTATAAAAAAATGATATGCAAAAAAAAAAACCTGATTCTTATCTAGAGCCCACTCAATCAATTAATTGAATTAAAGTCAAAGGACCATCCAATATAGACAGTTTTTCGCATCTAAACAAAGGAGATATACAGTAAAAGACTTAACCTTTTGTATGGCCATCACCTCATCTCTAATTGCAATATCATTTTTGGCCTTCCAAACCCTACCAAAAAATACACAAGAACCTCACTTTCCAAACTCTTTTGCGCTCCTTTTCAATGAAAGACCAATCGAAAAACCAAAAGAGTGTTCCAAACATAATAGACCAAAAAAGGGCAAAGAGCAACTTGCACAACACCTTTGTCATTACATAATGGAGAACAAGATGATCCGCACTGTCCTCACAGATTTGGCACAAAAAACATCAATTAGCAAAGGACAAACCCTCTTTTTTGCTACTAATCTAAAGTTTAAATTTTTTGCCCGAGTGGCTTTCCACCAAAGAAACAGTTTGGGTTGCACACAATTACCCCAAATACTCTTCACATTGACAGAAATAAAGGATCTTAACCCTAAGACCTTGTACATAGATTGGATAAAGGAAATAACATTCTTTGTCTCCACCTACTATACTGTATCATTATTTACATTTTCACTTTCTTCTCACATACCACAATAAAAGCCTCCCCACCCATCTCCCGATCATTGAATTACCTAGTAAACGGAGGGTTAAATCCCCAACTTCATTTCAAAAACCATAACCCAAGCAAAGGGAAAGAAAGATACGAGAAGTCTTCCAACAACCACCAACAGTACTTCCAAAACTCCACCAACTTTGCTTAAGCCTCAATTTGGCCATCCTTATAAGAAAAGGATAGAGATATGATAAAGCAAACTTAAACAATGTACTTCTGATTAGCATGATTCACCTACCCTTGGAAACATATTGTCTTTTCCACAATCAATTTCTTTCAAAAACTCTCCTCAACACCATCCCAAACTGCCATTGACTTACAGTGAACAATTAAAGGCATTCCCCAGTAGGCGGCCAAAAGGTTTCTCACCTTACAACCTCCTCAGTAGCTAGATCTTCTGCATCCTCTCCATAAAGTTAGCACACTTATTTCCAAATTGTTATTCAATCTTGATGCGCCTCAAACCATCAACAACCAACAAAGATAAGTCGAGTTGATTGAGGAAGCCTCACTAAATCAGCAAAGATATGGCAGCACACTCCCACCTAGCTGGACAGTAAAGCACAAGCATCCACCATTAATTGCAAGGACCTAGGCAACTCCTTCCTCTCTGCCTTCACAAAAATCCTTGTCCATTAAAACTTCACAATATTCATTGTGTTCTCATCAGCCCTAATTAACCCCCCGCAGCGATTCCCAATTGTTCTAAAGGCCTCCACTTACCAAAACTGAAGTGGAAGCCCTACCACCCTCACCTCACCTTCATTGCCATGTGCTTGCTCCCTAAAGCAGCCCACCTCTAGTGCCCATCGTTCCAACAACTCCTCCGTTTCCTTCAAACAACGAGCTCCTCATCTCAAAACTCTATTGCCTCCTCTCTGTCTTCAAAATCCAACAAGAAAAACCCTCCAACCAACTTCGGCAGTCCCAAGATTCCAACCAACAATATCCCTCTCCTTTCAAATCCCCCAAAGTAGAGCCTACACCAGAACCCCACTGACCTATCAAACAAAGATTTGCCAGCTCCTCACTATTTCTCATTTTTCCAACCACTAACTATAGACAAATTGCATCACCCAACCTTCTTGTTGGAGTCTTAGCAGCCTCTAGATAAGAGTAAGGTATTTTATTCCCCTCACTGCCAAAGATTCTCACATGAATTACAGGAGATCTTATGGCACCTAGCCTCCAACCTCCTACATTGAGATCACAAACAACTTCCAGCTCCATTGCAAGCCCTTGTTTCTCTCCCTCATCATTTCATTTCATGATAAAGTAAAAAACCAACATTCAAACATGGCTAATTTCAAGTCCCACAAAATTCTGTATTGAACCATATTGAAGTTGGTTTTAGATCATCCCCATGCTTTCATGCTTTCCCACATTCCCAAAAGCGCCCCCGCCCCCAAGAAGAAAAAAAAAATTAATGCAGAGGATAGTGCAGAAAACGGTAACATTCTGGTAATTATTGAGATAAAGCAGCTCTCTTGAGGAGTCAGCTCATCTAAAACCTTTTTGAGAAGCACTTGGGAGTGTTTTTACAAGGATTCGAGGCAGGATCTCCACGTAACCGCTCCCACCCCTTGGGGCTTACCCGCAGGCCAAACTCAGGGCCAGCTCATTCAAACCAAGCAAGGCTAACGGAGGAGTAAACACACATGACTGACCATTTCTAAAATACCACCTTCTAAGTATGCAAAATAGGCTGGATGAAGAGTCGAGACAACATCAGGATTTATTGCATGCACAACAGTTCCCTCCAGATGCAGACCCTTCACCAGTGTGTGTGTGATGTGTGCATATGTCAGTCAAAAGTATTTCACAGCAAAAAGGTTACAAGGTTATTCACTTGGAGGCTAAATTTAATGCAATGTCTAATCCTTCTCAAGAACCTTCTTCCTTAATATACTGCTAAAAAAAATTTTTATTAGAAATAGGCAGTCTTCTATCTGACAGAATAAAACATGAGAACGTCCTCAGGAACAAATTAACCTAAATTTTCAGACAATTACAGAAACAAGGTTAATAAATAAATTATTTAGAACTCATATGTCCTTGTCCATTTTAATGAGTTGAGCTCCTCCAGAAGTGAATGATTCAACTTGTTTTCCTCTGAGGTAAGAAAAATGCAGGGTCAGACAAAGAAATCCATGGTGAGGAAAAGCAAAACAAAGTAATATCTTAAGGTTCATAAATACCTTCCGATTTAAGTTTTATATTTGTCAGCTTATCGCGTTCTTTGTCAAGTTCCATCCTTAATTGTTTTATTTGCAGCATGAGTAGCCTGAAGTGCTGCCAGGGGACCTGTAGATCTTCTCTTCTAGCAAATCTGCAAGCTCCTAGAAGGCATTTGTATATCTTTGTCAAGGTTATTCATTATGAAAAATAACATTAAATTAAAGATGGATCTCTCTCTCTCTATATATATATATACACACATATTTATATACATACACATCTTTTTTTTTTGGCCATACTGTCATAGTAATTGTTTCCTCAAGAGGGAAATTAAAATTGTGCTATGAGAACAGAGGAAATTAGTCTGAATGCCACACAGACAAAGAAAACAAATGCAGCCTCACTTCCACAATAAAAGGGGTTCAAAATAACCAGAAAAACTCAAAACAAAGAAGTCAATTGAAAACTGTAGTATCAAAATTCAGCTGAAGCTAATGATAGACTATGCATGTTAACCACCAAGCATCAACTACATCAGAAGATATATGTGATTCAAAATAGGACAACACAGGGTTCTATTACCTTCTCATTCCCTTTCAAATTTGAGTTCTTTGCTTCCATCTTGCTTTGAGCAACATCAGGTTGGACAGCATGTCCAATTCCATTGCTTAGTCCATCCATTTTGAGAGCACCGTTATGCATTTGATTTCCAGTAGACCTGCCTTTTACTTGAGTAGCAAGTTTATGCTGCCGACTGGGTGATTGGTCACCACTCCCCTACACATTCCAAGCAAAAGAAACGCTAAGAAAAAGGTGATTTCTTGTAACATATCCAGAAAAGCCCCCACCCTAAAGAAGGGGGAAAAACCACACACAGATCTTCATCTAGTTCCACATTATGTAGCTAATACAGTATACTATTTAAGCACTATGTTTCAGCATGAATGCAACAAAGTCCATCAGAAATGAGGTACTCAATATGAATAGAAAACATTCTCACCAAACATATCTAACTTGAAATCTAAAACTGAAGTAATTTTGTAATGCAATATCAACCCAAGAAGTTCAGAACTAAGAAAAGTTCCTTAATTACACAAATTTTAAATTATTAGCTCTTTCAAGGGCAAGATATGGTTCAAAATCAAAACTACCTTGAGTGCATGTAGGTTATTTGTAAGATGCTCCTGGAAGTTTCATTTCTGGATGTATTAAGAACAGCATTTGTTGCCTCCAGGTTTTGTTTCAAAGAGCCGTTTTCTTTGCTCAGTCTGGAAATCTGATTCTGTCAAATGCAAGGGGAAAAATGTTGCTGACACTAATCATATAGCAAAGGTCCCATAATTACATATAAGAACCCTGTTCAGAAATCCATTTAAGCACCACTTTCTCTTTTTGACAACATGCAATGACACACATATAATGATAACAATTTCAAAGAAAAAAAAAAAGGAAAAAAGAGCAAAGAGACGCTAACTTACCTCTTTGTCCTTCAATAAAGCTGCATAATTAATTGACAATGCCTTAATTTCTGCTTCAGATTCTTGAAGCCTTTTAATCTCCGCATTATATTGATCAATCTACACCATGGCCAAGTTACCTGAAGATATCATTATCATATACCCAAAAGAAATAACTGAAATAAGTACTGCATGGCATAAAGAAATTGCAGAGGGACAGATTTATTACAATAGTAATGATGCATGAATGTTAAAACGGTGTCTGGAGATTTTAGAACTAAATGCCTGTCATTGATATCCCCAGGCAGAAGAAATGCTGTCAGGCATCTATACTTCCTTAGCACCAAACAGACTTCTTTAAATGAGAAAGAATAATCCACAAAAGCATCATAGATTCAGAAGAAAAATTCATAACCTATCCTTGCAGACAATGATATAAATCATACCTTTACACACCTCTTAACTATAAAGTGGAATTTGGATATGTTAGAATCATCAAACCTATAATGTACATTGAAATAGGCAGTAGGAAAGCTTCCATCAATACTTACTACTACTGTCTCACTTTCACAATGAGTTGTGAACCTCTTAGAGCACAAAGCTAGTCCTTAATGGTCATTTTGTTCAATCAAATGAACTCAAATTGAATCAACATATGAATGCACGGATTATTACATGTAATAAAAAATTATATAGTAAAATTTTTCCTTCAAAGCCACGATTTATCCCACAAAAAAGGTATTTCATAATCATATTCTTCTGTCCATCATCAATGACCAACTAAGAATATAAACCCAGAGGGGTTTCAGATTTTAGAAACATTCCCAATTACGTGACTAGTAAACCCTAAACACTCACTATCCAGATATCCCCAATGCAAACTCATTTTTCAAAATTCTTTCTCACGGCAGATTTTCTAATCACCAATTAACGGAAGAACACAGATTACATCCACCTAAACCCTAGCATCTCTAATACAACTCAACACAGCTGGATTGGATCATTATTTGAGAGTGGAAACAATCAAAATTCAGAGTCCCAAATCGAAAGATTGAAACCCCAACGAAAGCTTCCAACTCCATCTTCACTCAGTAATCCAAGTCCTTCCAACTGCTTACAACACTTGGACTTGATTCAATTTATTCCGCAAAACCCAAAGTCAAGTCTAAACCCCAAAAGAACTAGTACCCGATAGGAACGCTTTCAATTCCATTTCCATAAAGAAGCAAAATCAAACAAATTACCTCAGAACTATAAGGCTGAATCGATCCCATTGGAATGCCTTGTTGCGGAAACCCTCCGATCGGAGACAGAGGGCTCCCTCGGCGGAGACAGCTGGAGCATGAATCTGAAGCTCGTCGTCGTCGTCGCCGTGGACATCGAGGCAATTTTGTTGAGATTTTCTTTCAAATTGGAAATTGTGTTCCACATCGTTCGCGAAACCTCTCACTGAAATCGATTGATACGAGAATTGGGAGATCTGAATCAAGGATTTGGCGTTTGGGATATTTTTCTTTTCTTTTCTTTTCTCAAAGTTTACATTTCAATTGGGTGTTCTTGGTTTTGTATAGCAAAGCAAAACTTGTCAGGTACGAGTCACCCCTTGAATATTATTTTTAATACCACTTTTTTTTCTTTTCTTTTATTTTTCCATTAAGTTCAAGTCAAATCTCATTATTAAAAAATAATAAATTAATTGAATAAAAGTATATTTTGTTTCTAAAAAATGCGAAGTAAGTAATGCTTTTTGAAATTGAGAGCTATCGTAGTATTATAATATTAAAAAAAAAAAAACCAGCTATGTAGTACTTTTTATTCTTTTCCCTATTACGCTAGTACTTCATGTGAAGGATAAGACTTCAGATTTGAAAATAAATAAATAAAATATTTTTGAAAGCTTGCGTCATAAATACTTTTTTTTTATTTCTTATTAAAAAAAATGTATCATGGTTGGCACATTCTTTAGCATAGGGCATGTATAAAACAATTTTCTAAAACACAAAATTGAAAACAGTTTTTATCCTAAAAAACAATAAAAGCAAGGAAAATACAGAAAATGTTGGTTTTAAAATTGTTGTTACTTTGAAAACACACAGAAAACTATAATATTTCAAAATATATAAAAATTATGTTTTTTGGAATTTTAAAAAATTATTATCAATAACAATTTTCAAAACCATAAACTAAATAGACTTAGGTTGCATTTATTTTTTTCACTTAATATTGAATATAATTGTTTTATAAACATCTTGGAGAAGTAGTCTTATCGCATTCATTATTAAGTTGTTTTAACATTGGGTGGTAGTAGGGATAGCTGATAGGCGAATTATTTCGAATTAAAACTGTGATTCTTAATAAGTTGTTTAACTATGTGAGTTTTAGAAGGTTTTAGTTTATTTAAAATAGAGAATTGGGTTGGGACAATTTAGTATTATAACCCTTTTACCATGTATTTAAAATATTTTTTATATTTATTTTTATACTTTAATATAATTAATAATAATTATTATTATAATGTTTTTATAAATAATTTAAAAGTAAGTAATATTTTTTGTGAAATATATTAATTTAATATATTCACAAAAATAAAAAGAAAATATAAAAAAATAAAAATAAAAAATCGAATATAATGGGATAGGTTGAAATTTTAAATAAAATCAGTCATATTTTTAAATGAGATGAGTTTGTGAATTAAAAAAATAAACAAGCAGAAGTGAATCAAGTGTCTATCCCGGCATAAAGTTGTCGTGTAATGGTAGTATTGATAAGCGCATACCGTTTTGGTAATTATAGGATTTTTTACTATTTTGATGGAAATGATATTTTCTCCCAGATAGAAAGCCAAAAAATATTTTCATTTTAATGTAACTTTTAAAAAATCGATGATAAGTTATGAAAATTTTAAAAAATAAATAGTTTAATGTTAAAAGCTGTCGGTTTTGATGTGAAATCAAAAAACAAAATATCACTTGTATTGTTGAGAAAACCATTATTTTTTTCTAAATTTAGTGTCTTGACATCCTCTTGTTATTCAAAATAAGAAAATGAAACAATGTGTTTTATTATGTATTATCATTTAATATAAATAAGAAAATAAATAAAATAAAAATAATTTTTAAAAGGGTAATCAATAACCAGTAACTTACAATATAAACGTAATTATAAATGAAATGAAATTAAAACATTTAGGTAAGCGGTAAGCAATAGTCAGTCCCTAAAGGGGGTACAGAAAATGAGTGGAATTATGGGTCGTGTAATGTCATATTAATATAGGCCTTATCAAATATGGGTATTTCGGAGGAAGTTGGGGAAGTCCTTTGGCTAGGAAAAGGTCGGTCCAGTCAAATGAAGTCCATTTATGATCATGGGGTTAAATGGGTCATCTGGGTGATCCGTTTTATTGATTTTTTTGATTAACCACATCACAAAGTAATGGGTTGTAAGTGAAATAGGTGCTTTATTTTTAAAATATTAAAAATAATAACAAATAACAAGAATGATTTTTAAAGAAGCTTGGGTTGTTGATTCATCTTTTTAAAAATGTTATAAAAACGATTTTAAAATTGTATTATCTTGGGAATTTATTTATTTTTCTTTGTATTGTATATTGTTTTCCAGAAAAAAAAAAAAAAACATATGCTGTATTTTCTTGTTTTAGAATATAAAACAGATTTTAAAACAATGAGAAATCGTGTCTTTTGTTTCAAAAACAGGAAGCAAAGTATAGCTCTTAAGATTTCAGATTTTGGTATTCAAATATATAATCAAATCAACTTAAAATTTAAAAATCGAACGCTGTTACCAGAGGTCTACCAATCCGACGGTCAGATTGAACCACCCTCTATATATATATCCCATTCACTGCAAAACCACAGTGATCTAGGGTTTTGCTCACCTGTAGACGCCGCTTCTCCTTCATTTCTCCTCTATTTTCTGGGGGAAAAAAAAATCGATGCAAGGATGAGACAACGAGAAAGTAATCGATTGCGAGAGATGTCTTTAATCTAGCAGATGAATCTCTCTACAATGGTTCGTATTCACTGACATCGCTAAAGCATGTTCTGATTTGTCACCGATCAACGAAAGGACCTACCGACGCGATTCAGAAGAGAATGATGCTGCTTTCAGCCAGGATTTGCTTTCGGAGATGGAGATGAACTCGGATCGATGAACCGTATCATCCATTTGCGGTTCAATTATGTGGTCTGTTTTTGTTCATATACATGAGAAATTATGCTTTTTTTCTTTTTTTCTTTTTCTGTTTACATTTGAAGCAAAGGTCCCAGCAGCAAGGGAGGTACAGTCCTGGGTAAAAAGAATGAACAGTGCCTTTCTAACATTTTGATGATTACTCTTCACTGGATTAACAGTCGTCGGATCCGTAGGATGCTCCTTAATTCTGTCTGGTTTTGGAGCATCTGAAACTTTATTTCACAATTACAAAATACAAATAAAACAAATTAATTTGATTTGATTTATTGTTTTAATACTGAAACTTTTGGCCTATTTGTTTACCCTATTTTTAAGATTTCCAAAAACAAGATAAACAGGAAAAAGTGTTTTATTATCAGTTTGTTTTTTAAACGTGAAATACTAAATTTAAAGAAGAGTTTTGGAAGAAACCTTTTATTCTTTATGCTTTTTTTTAAGAATTATTCTTTATTCTTTGTCTTTACAAAACTGTTCCAAGAACATTTCAAAGAAATAGGAACAAAAGCCCCCTGTTTTGAACGATGATTTTAGAGTTATATTGAAATAAATGAAATACTAAGCATGAGGATCTCGGATAAAAATAAAGGTGATATAAAATTGTAAAACTTAATAATTAACAAAGAAAACCATCTCGCAAAAATACCAACTTGTTTTTTATTGCCAACAAATTGAACATTTAAATTTGATAAAAAATGAAAATTAGAAATTCAATATTTGTTTCTTATATTTTAATAATATTTAAAAATATGGTAGTATCGTTAAAGAGTAAGTATGAATTTAATTAACAAAATTTTTTTGAGTTATGAATTCATGTTCAAATAAAGTAGAAACACAGTGATTTTAATCTTACTCTTCTAAAAGTATTTTTTCATTCACATACAAATTGTCACACTTTGACATTGGATCGTTATTCATCATCATTTAATCTGTATTAAATATTTATTTTTCTTAATGTCTTCCTCATAAATCTATGTCTATATTCTTTCACAGATTTTTACTTTTATGAATATATTTAATCTTACACAAATGTTAAATGATTTAATTTTACAAAATGACTTTGTAGGATGTTTTAAATTTCATTGATTTATGCCAGTAATACATTGGAGGGTTACACTATTGATAATATTGAGTACCTAAGATTCTGATGGCAATATAAACTTGATACTGACATAATGTTGCAGTTTGAATCTAACATATAAAATCATGAACAATAAATCAACCATCTCTTTAATGACACCCAACTTCACATCTAGCAATAAATATCTCATTTTTAACTAGACAAAGAAAAATGAAGGATCTGCCTGGGTTTACATTGTAACAACCAAGTTGTTAAAGAATGTAAGAATGAATTTTTTTTAACAATTAACTAATTAGTACTTTAGAGTAAGCAATTACAGTAAGTAAAGATAATAGTGAAGTATTAAACCATTTGAGGGTTTTTTTGTTAACTAACCAACCTTGCTGTAGCTGTTGTTTTTCTAACAGTTTGGAAAAAAAAAAAGGACTAGTAATTTGAAGAAACCTTGTGAAGAGAGTTTTGTTTTGTTTTTAAAAGTAACTTGAAGAGAGTTAAAAAAACTCAAAGGAAAACAAAGATTCTAATATCTAACTGATTTGATTTTCACATTGCATAATAATTGAAATAATTTACTCACCATGCCTTAAACACTCAACTGTTCAAAAGGTGGGACCTTAAAAGAAGAGAAGCGTCTTGGGTTCCGAGTCATTCGATAGTTTATTTATATTGTAATTCTGAGTGTTTAATTTGTGAAAAAAATAGTTTATTTATATTATAATTAAAGTATTTAACTGCGAAAAAAAAACAACTGATAAAAATAATTTGAGTGATGTCTCAAAATAATTTAAAAAAAAAAAATCCAAAGTAATACATCTTCCATAATAATCATCAAACTAGTCAAAAAAGCATTCACTAATTGCAATTTTTAAAAATTCTTATCCCAAAGCTGTATTTGCAAACACGAGTTTTGAAAATAACTTTAAAATCGATTGTGATATAAATCTTGTTATTTTTGAAAAGCTAACGTTTGATGATTATTTTAAAGGTGTATCTCGAAAGAGAATTCGAAGGTCATCTCAGAAATGACCTAAGACATGTATTAGCTATGACAAAGTCAATCCATTTCTTTCAGTTCTAGAGACATGAATAAATGAATACAATTTCATTCAGTAGTAGGACACTTCATACCAATATCAGAGGTCCGAAAGTGTCATTCCAGGGTGGGAGATGAATGCCCATGTCTCTCGTTGGCCGGAGGGTGGTGGTTCGAACCAGTGCTGAATCCGACTGAATCAAACAACTTTGGAATTAGAAAGAAATATTTAGTTTAAGATCTAACACTCCCATGTTTATTCTTGAAAAAATAACCTTATTGGGACAAAAATGTCCCTATATTTATATTTACCTTGTTCTTTAAAAGATGTCATTTTTACAAGAAAGCAAGCATTTTTGTCAAAATCAGTCAAAAATTGATGAAGGAGGTCAGATTTCAAATATAGGTTTTCAAGGTCATTATCAAATCACAGTTGAAAAACCTGAAAACTGATATATAAAAATGAATGTTGAGTGATATATCTTTTCACTTCAGGTCTTATATACTATCCCATGATCTTCGACTACCCAACTCAGGATGGACAAAAAGATTATCGAGCTGAAATTTTGTCAAAATGTGGTCAAAAATGATGAAGAGTTTAGAACTGAACAAACAATAGATATATGTGTAACTTGAAAGAAATTAAAAGAAATATTTGGTTAAAAGACATCAATAATCAAAAATTTGTAAATCTCTCTAACTTATTCCACATTTTTCTTAAAAAATAACTCATTATTGACGAAAATACCTTTTACCCTTTTAGGTATTTACATATATCTGATAAAAGAAAGAGTTATTTTTACAAAAAAACAATAAGAATATTTTTGTCAAAATATGGTAAAGAATTAAATTTCTGAAATTCACGTTTCAACGGTCTTTTAATCAAATCAAATCACCCAAATTAAAACTTGACCGGGAACTAATAAAGTATAATGAAGTGCCATATCGATGTTGCTACTTTGATGTATTAGTGATAGAATTCCAGTGTTAGCTATGAGAGAATCTATAACCTCTAGCCATGAATCCTTCCTTCTGAGTCTCTGTTTTCCTTTTCAGTGAGAATGGTCTTGCTTCACCTTATCCTGATTCTCGTCGCTTTTTACTTCTTTTGTTCTGTTTTGTACTTCTATATCATGTTCACGACCGGTGAGGTTTCTCCCCTACATTCCTCAACTGGATTTCAAATGGCATCCTTGGCAATCTGTCTATCTTGGCAGCCATTGGCAGCAGCTCCTCTTATCAACTGGCACCGAACTTCTCTCGAGCTTGTCATCTCTATCAGGAAAAAATGACCTATAGTTAAATTAAACATATATGATCTTTGAGGCTTACATATATAAACATCTCGCAATAAAGATCATCGACCAGTAAAAATTCATAAGTTTGTTGCGTGCTGAAGAATTTTCTGTTTATTATCATGGAATAGTCACATCAGGATTCTAATATGCATAAATAGTTAGAAGGTGAAGTTGGATCAGTTTGAGTTCATAGTCATCCTTATATTGAAAAGAATGGAGAGTGATCAACTGAACAGAAACCATGGCAGATGATATTTACACACAGAGCAGACAGAAATTTTGGAAGGCTCACCTTGTTTTCAGTTTTTGAATTCCTGATGGAGGCGTAACTCTTGCAACTATACAATTATAAAACCATCTCCAGCTGAATTTCAAAAACTTTGCATATAGATGCATAAGACTGATTGGACTAAAAAGCAACGGAAGCAACAATGATCAAGGGTTTTAACATGTCGTTATTTTTTAAACGCGAAACTCGCAAAACCGTAGCATAGAGTTTGGATTTAATATGGAGAAATGTGGCTCCAAACTCTCCCTCATAGGTGTGCCGGTCCATACCAGGCACGTGAGAGTTCAGGAAGCCCATTATATAGACTTTCAAATCAACAAATGAGATTCAAATATTCATATTTGCAAGGAGAAAGTTTGAACCCATGACCTCTTGTCAAACCAAACTCTGATATCATGTTAAAATGACCCAGGCTCACAAAAACAAACTATGGGATTTGGATTTAATATGAAATCTTAAATTACATAAAAAGAAAGAAATAATTATCATGAAGTCTTCAGTAAGGTTCATCGATTAATAACCATAGAATCCATGGCAGCGAGTTGAAAAATAGATAAAAGCTGTCATTGTTAGGAATACTGTATAATGTCTTCAAATTCTCCTCATTCTAACGCCTTTCTCCTCTTTGCTTTTGAGCTGCAATTCACCATCTTTTCCATCTATCCACCTTCTTTCAGTTAATAATTCGAATGGACAGCTCCTACTTTGTGGGAGCTGAAAACTAAAAAACTCACTAGTGGATCAACATTTTTTAAAGGCAAACAAAACTAATGAAAGCAACCAATATTTGAAATTTTGCATCTTTTCTTTTAATGTGACTCCCATCTAGTGAGATCATTCTGTAGTACTGATAAAAAAATGCACATACAAGCAGAGCGTGAACTTTAACAGAAAATTAAGCATAGGGCATAGGATGGGGGTGTTTTTAATCCCCATCCTCCATATAAACACATTAAGTACAGCAATGATCTAACCTCTCTAGCTTCATGCTGTTACTCACCATACACAAAAGCTTATTTGTGTGTACCCACTTTCATTGCAGCTGTATCAGTCACCTCCTTTCTCTAAACATTTGCAATTTCATATCTGAATCTGTTCGTGCAGTTAACAACGGTATGTTTGCTTTCCTCTTTAAACAAATCCACTCACTTTCTGAAATAGTTAAAACTTTTTTTTTCTACAGAGCAATTGGTCTGCCTCCTTACAGAATCCTCTACAAAATGCGATTTCTGACAATCCACTCAATCAAATGAACAGATTTGTTTCCATAGGCTCCACCTCTATATATATATATATACTAGAAAATCCATCAACCTAGCTTGACTGCACTGAACAATTTAGCATAGATGTCAAAATGGCCACAACCTAACTCAAATAACTCCAACAATACTATATATACTCTTTTATATGATATTCGAATGACCCACTAGCTAATTCAGCAATAAAACATAAAGCATAGTTATTTGAAAAGGCCTATTATACATTAATAAACCTAATGAGTTAAACAGGGAAAACCAATCCTTTTCGAGAGATTATGGTGTGTCTCAGCACTCAATGCACTAAAAAGAATTAAATTTACATGGTATATACATTATAGTTGTGGTACCTTCCGTTTGGCAATATCCTTGGCAATCTCTCGAGCCCTCCACTCATCAGCTTCTCTAGAAGCTTGGTCAAATCGCTCCCGCTCCTAAAACTCATCATAAGTAAAGTTAGCAAACGAAACAAGAAAATTTCTCAAATCAATGTTGAGAATAAGAGAGGGTTGAGCCACAGCCCATTACAAGGCACCATCTATAAGCACCTTTACCAAGCCTTTCAGCCACCTGTTTCCTCTTTTCTTCACTCCAACGTTGATTTCGCTTGGATTTTGTGCATTTATTAATAATCTAACTACCAGATTCCTCCCAAGGGCTTGTTCATCTGCAATAACTCTAAATGGATTCAAACTAATCTGTTTCAAACATAAACAAACTTCCACTGTTCAATTCTTGAGGTTTCAAATTCCTCCACCTATCCCTAGAAATTCTGAAAACCCACAATTTGAGATTAGCTTGAACTCACTATCTGCATTCCCCTTCTGGCCCATTCCCTTCCTTTAACATAATCATCTCAGCTCTTTCTGCTATCAAAAATGCAACTTCATTGCTTGTAAATGTTGTGTACAGAAGAAAAAGACCAATTTGGGAAAGATTTCTAATGGTCGTATTTTTCAATCCATTTCTACAAAGATCCAAGTAAATAAGAAAAAAGAAAAAAGGCCACAAAGCAAAATTACAATACCAACAAGAAAAACACAACCGCCATGAAAGGAGACCTGAGGAAGCATTAGGGGACATAAAACAAGGTGAAGGGCGAATTCTATTCATTGGATACAGGTTCATGTAGGAAAAATTATGTATACTTCATATCTAGAACATAAATTCATTAAACAAAGAAACTTCTTACACCCCTAGTTTTGCAAGGCTGAGGAAATTATCTTGCAAATCTCGTGACTCTATCTGCTTTATTGTAGTCTCCCAGAAAGCACTAGACAGTGGTGCGGTCAGGAGGTAACTGGGACTCCAGGGAGGATGATTCCATGGTGGGAAAGGCACTGGATTCTGGCTAAGACAGCAAAAAAACAATTAAAAAATAATAATAAATAGGAAATATAGTAGACCCATGATCTATTTAAAATTCGGTGCGTTTGCTGGATAAACATAAAAGCCTCATCTGGTTGTCAAGTGAACTTTCGAATTGAGTTCTGCAGGCCTAGACTCCTATGGATTTGATTGCTCTCTGCTACCAATATACCAGTGGCTTTAAGTCGAATGAAAGATGTACCAAAACCTATCTGCAAACCAAAATTCCCAATTCACAGATTGCAGGACTTCCAACTTAGTTCAGACTGTAATGATTCTGTTTAATACCACAACAGCAAGCTTCATTGGAATCCATCAAACCAGGAGATGAATCGAAAATTTATCCGTCCCTAATTACTCTCCAATCCTCTGTTTGGTTCTTAAGAAAATGTACAAGAAAATAAAAAGAACTGAAATCCTAGGCTGGAAATTTTCAACTCAAATTCAATTAAAAATCAGATGTTCAGATTCAAGTCAGGATGGCCTAGTGGTCTAAGGCGCCAAACTCAAGTTCTACTCTTCGAGAGAGGGCGTGGGTTCAAATCTCACTTTAGTCATTTTTTTTCTATTTAATTTTTTTATTCTACAAAATTTTAACAATAAGTTCGAATTTTCTCAATCAATTTCTATTTATTTCCTTATTCAAACTTTTATTTGGGAATTTAATTTTTCTTATTCCACATTTTTATATTTACAAACTTGATTTTTATTAATCCAATTCTATTAAATTTCATTAATTTTCTTACTCTTTGTATTTCTGTTTACAAATTTGAATCTTCACAATCAATTTATATTTAGATTTTTGTTTCTTTTGAAATTTTAATTTTCTTAATCAATTTATATTACACATATGTTTTGCAAAATAATTATTTAAACAAACATATATGGACAACTGTTACAAAAATTCCAAACTAAAATTTTCAATAAATTAAATGATGTTTAAAATAAAAGTTTTTATATCACTTAGACTCCTATTGATCTCTAATTTGAAGTTAAAAGTTGATGAGATTCAAAATAGATACTCTAATTTATTTATTTTGGTTATCTGTGGGGTGTGTAGCAGATTAAAATCTGGCATCTGCAAATATTATGTTAGATTAATCGTCATGGCCAGGAGAGATGAGAACGATAAAAGTATCTAATGAAGAGCGTAGTTGCGTTTTGAAGCTAGGTCAAGGCCAATTTGGATTCAGTTATATGAATCGACCATCTAATTTATATCTTCCACGATTAGTAAAATAGATATTCCAATATTGATACCCTTTCCTCATCATATTAGAAAAAAAACCCAATTATAAATGAATCAAACTATTAAGAAAAACAATAAGAAAAAACTCTAAAAATTGAAATTGATAAATAAAAATATTTGGATTCAAATACATCAATATATACATTTTTAATTTAATATTTCTCATATTTTTTCTTAAAAAATAACTATTTGGACAAAAATGTCCCCTTCCATTTCATGTGTGTACATTATCTTTTAAAATAAGGGGTTATTTTTACAAGAAAACCAGGATATTTTTTTTATCAAAAACAAAACAAAAATTGATGAAACGTCAAATTTTTAAATTTAGGTTTAAAGTTATTCAATCAAATCACTATAAAATAATTAACAAATTTAATTTTGTGTTTAATACATACTGCTCTTGCTTATCAAAATAAATAAATAAATAAATAACAAATTTAAAAAATATAATTTTCTCACTTTTTTTTTGTTACATCTATTCATGCATTTTGCATATTATATTTACACCCATATATAGTTATCATTTCTACTTTGATTCCATAGTACCAAGAGGGCATCATCTATAAAAAAAACCCAAGTCATAAAAGCTTTTGATTATTGTTTTAGATAGATTCTCATGACTTTCAAAAAGGCCATAATGCAGTAGAAAGAAAGCAAGGGCCTTAAATGGTAATGTCTTGCTCTGAAAAGTCGAATATGTAGGTGAGATAGTTGAGTGCGAGAATATCAGTTGTGTTATGATGATGGAAACTCTTATCATACAATAATTATTTGTTTCCGAATGAGGATTAGTTTGGACGGTGGTATGTTAATATATCTTAGTGTATCTGAATAAAAGAAAGAATTTCAGACCTTTCAATGGCCTGTAAAAATGATAATCTTATAATTCTTCTTCTTTGTGAAGTTGTGCCAAAATATAAACTCCACCCTTGATCTGATTTCCAAAATGCTAAGCATCAACACACTAAAACACAATTTCAATGTCTCTTTACTCATCCAAAATCAAGCAACAAGTGCTTTATTTGATATTGCACATCTTCAAGTACCTTCTTTGTTGGGGGTTATTTTCAGCCTGGTGAGCCTTAATGACCACTGAGGATCTTTATATCTCATTTTGCCCTATTGGTTTGTTGTAAGCAGACCACCTTGAAACACCATCTTTACTTGTTGGTCCCCCAGCCTTTATAGTTCCTTAATTAGATGAATCTTGTGTATCACTAGGTGCTCTATCCTCAAACCTAACATCTGGTGTGGGTTATATGAATGTAAATAGACAGATAACGATAAGTGTCTTGGTTAGTTTAAAGCATCTCGATTGATCCCACTTAAGGCAGAATTAACAATCGATAATATTTCAATGTGAGGGGATAAGATAGATATCATAATAAGCAATCTTAGGGTTCAAACTTGGCATGTTGATTACATGAGACTAAGTTAGCGATTAATTAAATCCTTTGTGAGCCTTATGAAATTCGAAGAGTTTAAGGTGACGTTGTTTTTTTGACTTTTTTCTTGAATTTGCTTTGATATTCAATATTTTTGTTTTTCTTTTTAATGAGCATGTTTGAATTTTTTTTTTGATTTTGGTTGAATAGAAAATGTGAAAATGTTGGCTTTGGTTTTATTTTATTTTTTGTCTATTAAGAAAAAATGATATTAATTTGAGAAATTTATATCTTTGTAGTCAAGTTAAGAAAATGCAGAAAACTGATTTGTTTATGCCCAATTAAATAACATATACTATTTTAAAATTTAGTTTGAAATTGAATAAAAATTAAAATATTGATTTAAAAGCAAATAATAAAATCACTTGTCTGTTGGCTATGTAGAAACGAAAATATAAAATTAAGCATTAGGTTAAAAAAAAAAAAAAAAACTCCTCATATTCGTCAAGGTTCCAAAGTTGAAGTAGGCTTTCCAAGAGCTTTAAAGGCATTGCTTTCTTGGAGCCACTCAGTGAAAAAACACCGATGATATTGAATTGAGTCTTTCATATATAAGTGGACCTTCACCTAGAAGACCTTTTAGTCTCTAGGCCATGTGGGACACTACATTTAAGTGTCATTGGAGACTTTATATTTGAAACCCTATCAATATGCATGTTAGACAAAGAAAAAATATTCCAACATGCTCTTGTACAGAACACAGAAGAAGGAAGTAGCAGCCATGGTCAAACCTTTCAATGGAGGTAAAAGAATGACACATGACCGACATTTCCGACACGCAACGTGTAGGGAAAAACCATCCTGGGTCCCGGCAGCCTGGTGGTTAATTTCAGTTCAATCTTTTCCATATCCATAAGGTCTTAAAGATGTCACAAATGGTCAAATTCTAAACTCAACTCCAACAAAGCCCTTCTTCTAGTTTTGAAATTAGATGTGCGCCTATATTGGGATTGAGAGCAGCCACCTTTGATTCCTGATGCTATTTTTGAACGCTTCTGGTGACAATGACTGAATCGGACGTATGGAACAGAAGAGGTGAAATGGCCTGGTTTCCTCCGCCTAATCCAAGATTTCCTGGCTACAGAGAACAAGCAACGGTGGTGACAGTAGAGTCAGAGGTGGAGTGTGTTTTATGAGATGCTTGAAATAAGGGAAGAACAAAAATGAAATGAATAGAGACAGGAAGGTGATGGGATCTCAACTTGGCTCTTCTCTAGCATCCTGTTGTGTCTCCTCATCTTAGTCACCTCTCCTCTCCTCTTTTCACACTCCAACTTCAAACACAAACCTACCATTTGGATCTCATCTTTATCTTTCTTAGAAGAGAAAAACATTATACAACCAACATAGTATCAGTTTTTACAGCTAACTTTGTTGGGTTATGCTTATGCAAGCGTCTAAGCAGTGTTGGGTTGAGTCCATAGATATATTTCCTTTTCTATCAGCCCGTACGATGACTACCGTTTCTTTTGGTTAGGCGTGGTTGTGTGGTAGTGAACCGTATCACCTAAGTCATCACAATCATAATTGTTAGTATGGTCGGGATGTATGAATATGGCTGATAAATTTTATCGTATCTATTTGTGAGAACTAAACTAGGCCTTCGTGTGGGAGGCATAATGTCACTTGTCTGTGTTGACGGTATGTGAGACACTATAAATCATGACATGATTATCTTTAAGGCAATATATACCACAACATTGAATTGATGGTGCCCTTATAACCAGGGGAATTTTGGAAATTTTTCTGATGGGTTTTAGAATTTGGCCAATTTTGTTGTCGAATTTAGAGATTACAAGGATTCTGGCCAAGGTTTGTGAGCGAACGCGTTCACTATAGAGGTCTCAGCCCCATTGGAAGCAAAATTAGCTCCATACTACTTATAACAAATCAGTGGAACAACAGAATATCATACCTCATGTGATACTCTTTGGCAAAATTCAACAGGCATAATTCATCAACAAGGACACATTAAGGAAAGAGTGAAATGAGACCATTTGAGGGCCCTTCAAATTTGATTCCCAGGACACCAGCAACCTTTTTCCTCTTACAATGTTTATGAACAAAT
Organism: Tetrastigma voinierianum; assembly: GCA_016808115.1. NCBI lineage: Eukaryota > Viridiplantae > Streptophyta > Magnoliopsida > Vitales > Vitaceae > Tetrastigma > Tetrastigma voinierianum. The sequence continues at coordinate 41,628 of JAEQBH010002611.1, forward strand.
TCATCTTTATTCCCTCTGTCTGGCGAATCAAGAACATGAAATACAGAATTCGCTGGAGGATACCAGACAAAAAACATGAAGATTTTAAAATACAAATCAACAAATGCCACTGAGGGTTTGGAATTCTGCTGATGACAAGAAGACTAGGCTGATAAATAAGTATTTATTTTGTTAAGGTATGAAATTTCCATGTTTAGTATCTTGGGAAAGATTACACTCTTTACAGCCATGAATGAAGCAAGAGGAAGGAAAAGGGACAAATATGAAATAACAATTACTGGTGCTTGATATCTATCTTGCCATTCCTTTCTAGAAGCTCTTCTTCTCATTTTTCTGCAAATGATAATAGGAAATGACCAGAAACATATTTAAAAGATTCTGTAACCAATTTGATCACTATAATTAAAACAGAAAGTGAGGATCAAGATATATTAGTCTTTTGCAGTAGAGAAGAACCGCCTCGTGGATGTGAGCTCTCCATGTGACACGAATACTAGATAAGATGAACTTTTGGGGATGGTTGTTATTAGTGTTAAATCCACCACATGTCTTAACCACACAGTCTCTATCAATATCATCTATCTGATACTTTTCTTGAGCCACCTCTTTCTATGAATAAGGCCTAAACATCAAAACTACATTTCATACAATGCACTCTTTGATGATTTAGCCATTTTCTGAGCAAACTATAATTAATTCCATGGAAATACAGTTCTTGAAGAAGTGAAGAAGCAGGAACAGAGGAAAGGGAATGTGAGGTCTCAATGCCTCTTTTCTTCTGATGGATCTAGTGAACAGGACAATGAATCCATTGGAAAACACCTCATCGCACATGAATAGAGAAACAGAAGATTGAAGATTGGAGCATCAAGTTTGAGATTCTAACTACACAATCTCAAGACTTTGAAAATTATAGTCATCAGAGAAGTCAGAGATGTTCTTGAGGCTCCAAGACCATCAGAAGGTTTACATTTATGAGCCAACTATATGAGAAGCTTTCAACAGCTAGAGGTGAGATTTCCATGGCCAGTAGCAACTGTTGGGAGACTAAGAGAAATAAAAAAAGATTGGAAGCATATCTATATATATATATTCTCTCTATTAAACAATAGTCAAGTGGGAGACACTCAAGACACATGTAACAGAAAAAGAGGAAACCTGATGGACATTTCATTTTCTTCTTCTTAATTCCTGTATTGGTTTTAATAACAATGTTCTTTGACTCAGGACATCAAATTCTAGTCACCTTTCATTCTTAGAAAAAAATTGTTTCTTTCTTTTTGAAAATTTCTTAAGGTTTCCAGATAGGAAAGAAAATTTGAAAAAATATAAATGAAGAAATAGGAGAAAAGAAGTTGAATTTTTCAAGAAAGTTTCTTTGAAAAATAAAAATAACTGTTAAGTATATATTATGATGTTGAAAAGAATTGATGTTTCACAAACATTTCAAATAGTAAGCCAAAAGTTGAAAATAACTAAGAAGATATCCTGATATTCTTTTCTATTCTCCCAAAATATATTGCAAAGGTCTTATTGGTTGCTACAATATCCTTCACTACATCAGAAAACAACCCATTAATCATGAAACCCAAAATGTTCTGATCTTTAATAACCCAATCCATGTATAAAAGTATCTTAATTATTGCTAATAGTGATGCCGGGTAGGCCACTGAGGCGGGCAGGATGAAGAAATTATTAGGAACTGTAGAAACTTCGTATATTATGAACTTTTATCTTCTTGATAAATGCAGCCTACAAATTCTTTCATCTTGATTCTCTTTAAACGATAATTTTATATTTCTTTATTCTTTGAGTCCTGAGAATTAAATTATATGTTTATGTATTAAAATTTTTAGGTTGTTGCGGTTTGTGTCCCTATCTAAATGTTTCTCGTGTGGTGTTTTGCTCATAATGGTAAAAAAATATACAGTGAGCATGCAGATGGAGATTGCACTAAAGAATAATTAGTAAAAGTTTTCTTTCACATTTATTGTTGCCTTTTGCTCACAATGGTTAAAAGTAACTGATAATTGATGATTGGCTTTTAAAGAACACAAGGGACGGATCATTACAATTTCAAATTCAAAAAAGCACCCTTTGTGTGGTTTTTCCTATACCATTTGCATATAAAACAACTATATATATATCATATATATATATATATATATATATATATATATATATATATATATATATGATATCATTTTTTATTTATAATTCATGTGTCTCAAAAAGCATTAAGAAGGTAAAAGTTGTATTTATTAACCTTTCATTAAAGCAAACAAAAAAAAAAAAAGTCTTGCTTAAGGGAACAAAATCGGTTTTATTATTATCCTATCGTCGATAAGCATGGATTATGATCTTCTAGGATAATAATGTGAAATAGCATTGTCTTTTTATCTTAAAATTTTAATTTATTAATTCAGCTCCCAATTAAATAATGTAAATAAAAATGATATATGGTTAAATAAATTTAAAAATTAAAAATGTTATTATAAAAATAATTTTCCAAGCAAGTATTTAATGACAAAGTACTAACCTAATGGTTCCTTCCTCCAAACACCTGTTTCAAACGGGTTCAAAACCCATGAGACAAATTTTGCCTATTTATATATAAACTTTGTTCAAGAGTCACATTTTGTTTGGCAGTTTAAAAATAAATAATAAAAATAAGTAGTGTCTCCTATTAACCAGATTTATGGTTTCAATTAAAAAAAAAAAAAGAAGTTTTAACTAATAGATGAAACATGTGTAAATCAAACATCGTCAATAATATAATAGATTTGATGTTGTGATTATATTTTAAATTCATTTATGTTGGAGAATTCTGAAACTTTCATTCATTATTTTATGAGGAATGTGTAATGACGGAAATATTTACAAATGATGTTTTTGCAAATAATTTTTAATTCTTCTTCATTAATATCATTTTATGGTAATGCTTATGGGGCCCTTATTTTGTTACTTCCTTGGGCCTCAAAATATCAGGACCGGCCCTGAGTGATGTAAGGCCTGCATTACAGCATCTTGTCCTCTTGTAGGAAATATGGCTCTGGCTCGAAACAAGAAAACAGAGACATATTTAAATGAGTAATAGAAACTATATTCTGAGGAATGTTGTGCAATAATAGCCTAAACGAAATTGAAAATAGTGGGTGATGTTTGGAAAAATCAACTAAATTACGGGAGATGAATCACAAGTCACATTTATCGCATCGTGTATTGTCATACTTGCATCGGATAGGGAAAGTTAGCGTTATAAATATGAGTTATAAATACAAATATGCAACGTTTTAAAAGTAGTAAAGAGTGCGAAAAATTAGGCTCAAACTCTCACGAGGTTCATTTGGGTTGTTGTAAATAGTTTTTTAAATTTATCCTTCTTCCCAGTAATGCAGGGGTCCACGCATGTGAAACTGGGTAGAATGAAGTGTTGAGAATTCAGTATGCCATATATGTATGGTCATTGACACATGCATTGACAAAGGTGGAGGTGGAGTCATTTTCACTGAAAAGTAGATAGAACTTTTTTTTTTTTTTTGGAAAGAAGCTTGCTTTATATGAGGCGTATCAGTTGTGATTTATATAAGGCTACAACAGATTCTATGATTCAATTTCTGATTGACAATTCAAGAAGGCAATAATTCAGAGATGGGCAGGAAAAAATTTAATCTGAAGATTCAATATGAAAACTGAGGATTTCATATCTTGTGGGTGTATAATATAAAATATTAAACGCAAGAACATGAAACAATCCCAAAGAATATGTTACCAAATTGGTATGGATTACCTTTCCATGGTGAACGATGACAAATAACATCCTCGGCAGCTAGGAAGATGCTAAAGAGAAAGCCACTGAAATTAGAAACAATATAGGGAAATTCAAAAAAATGGACAAATTAGGGGCATACAGAGGACAACAGCGAGAAGACATGATGAATTTCATAGGAATTTTCTTACCATCTAGCCTGCTGTCTGTGTGAATCCCTCACTATTCATTGATATTGAAAGAGAAAGTAATTTAAGAAAGAGTGATTGGTATGGAAAGTTCTTTAGCATAAGTCCAGAAAATTGATTTTCTGGACAAATAAGAAACAGATAAGAGAACAAGACTAAGTATTTGAAAGCTAATTTCATATCTCTGGATCTGTTCACCTTTTAAAAATTGACCGTTAAGGCACGATATCATGAACATAACTGCGAAATTGTATAAAGTATATGGACGTCATTTGCCTATAAATGTCATACTCTCTAACAATTCAGCACTCAGACTTCAGAAAACATACATACAATGGCACTTCAGACAGTAATCATTGTCAATGCTCTATCTGGTAATGCTAGTAGTAGATTCTGATGCTGGTGGAGTTTTCTCTATCTACTGGGGTCAGAATGGAAATGGGAACCTGGAAGAGACTTGTGCAACGGGAACTACAGTTTTGTGAACATAGCCACTCTGTAACTTTTGGCAATGAAAGGCTCAATGAAGTCAGCCTTGCTGGTCATTGTGATCCATACAGCAATGGCTGCACTGGCTTAAGCTCAGACATTAAGTCATGTCAAGCAAAAGGGATCAAGGTGATGCTTTCTATTGGAGGAGGAGCAGGAGGCTACTACCTTGCCTCTAAGGACGATGCCAGGCAAGTCGCGATCTACCTCTGGAACAACTTCCTGGGGGGGCAGTCATCTTCTCGTCCACTTGGTCCAGCTATTTTGGATGGAATTGACTTTGATATTGAAGGAGAGTTAAACCAGCATTGGGATGATCTCGCCAGATACCTTTCTGGATACAGCAAGAAAGGCACGAAGGTGTACTTAACTGCAGCTCCCCAATGTCCATTCCCTGATGCTTTGGTTGGAGGAGCCCTTAAGACTGGCCTTTTTGATTATGTTTGGGTTCAATTCTACAACAACCCACCCTGCCAATACACTTCTGGGAATGTTGGAAACCTTGAAGATGCCTGGAAGACGTGGACTTAAGTCTCCGGGTGCAAAGATCTTCTGGGTCTGCCTGCAAAGCTCCTGATGCAACAAGGAAGTAGCTATTCAGTTAGTGATCTAAACTCAACTGTGCTTCTGAGTCATTAAGAGTTCTTCCAAGTATGGAGGTGTTATGCTGTGGTCCAAGTACATGATGATCAAACTGGATACAGTTCTTCTATCAAGAGTAGTGTCTAGAACTAAGCATTGATCTCTGTTAGTTCCTTACTTATGTTACCACTATTTATGAAATATATGCAGATTTGTTCTTTTCCATGTATTTTTCCTTTGTTGAAATATTTTTCTTTCCCACTTATCTTTTAGCATTTATCATCTCATTGCAAGCTCAATATAGAAAGTACCACTTCAACTCATCCTTAATTTGTGATGGCAGGATGAGCGACATCATGTACTCCAGGCATTTATAGACACACCAAGAAAAGAACATATTCTGGAACATTATTGGGACTTAATCAGAATCAAAACAAGGCTGAAGACATACAAAACTTGAAACTTAAAAAGGAGATCACAGTTGAGACTTAAAATCATTCCAGCATGGCTCAGCTTCCTCGTTCCCTAAATTGATGGGAATGAGATAAAGATGAGATGATTTCTTAAATCCTAAGATTGATAACTCATTTGAAGAAAAAGAATGGGTTAACTTTGATGCTGAGGAAACCACAATTTCACTCATTCCAAATGCAACATGAAGCACAATAAAAACTATTCTGGCATGCAGCTAATCTACATGACTTCTGACGATGTTCCCCTAGCTCTTAGTCCTGGTGCACTAAGGTAAAGGATTGGTTCCCTTTTTCCATGCTGCTCTCAATTCAGCCTAGATTAATATCTCTATTGAAAAATCATCTATGGACTGATAACCTACCCAAGTTGATGAAATTACAATTACCAATTACAGCATGAATTTCTATTTACCTCCACAGGTAACGAAATAAACCTCTTTGAAGATATGGATGAATAGATGTTTGCACTCATTCAATTGTGAAAGTCTGGATGTGTTATAAAAACTGTAATTACAAGGATGATTGTCCTGTTTTTATGCACAAATTCAAGAATGTCTGCCAGGTAGTAGAGAGCATACAAGATGTTTCATAGTTTAGGATGACAAATGACCTGAAAATTGAAGGAGGTGATTTAATTCTGAAATCAGTCAGAATGTCCTATATTGTCAATGGGCAAACTTCTTGATTTGATAATAAATTCTCCATTTACTGTTTCACCAAAAAAAAAAATAACAAGAAATAGAATGTTAGTGGCAAACTGATATACTGACAGGTCAGACACATGAAATTAGCTTTGTCTCATGTGGTCGCATCTTCTAGCTGCTCTTGTTTATTTCAGAAAATCATTTTTTATAGACTTATGTTAAAGAACTTTCACTGAAGTCCAATCTTTCTCCTGTCTCACTTTCTCTTTGAAATATCATTGAAATTCATCATGTCACTAGCTGTTGTCCTCTAGCCAACCCCTAATGAAATCATTTTACACAGATTTTCTATTGAAGAAAAATTTGGTATTTCCATGATTGAAACTCGAACCCATTTGCAGTGGATTTTTATTTTTATGAAGGGTTTATGGTTATTCTAGAAATTATTTTTCTTTTCATCGTCTTCTCGGACATCATAAATTTCATCCTTTTCATTAGAAAATAGATTGAGTCATACTAACTATTCCTTCTAATGTGACCTCACACCACTTTCCTGCATTTCTAATATTAATGTTCTTAGGTTAATTTTGCATTATATTTATTTGCCAAATCCCAATTTTGATGTAGAATCTTCAGACTAAATTTTATGCTCATATCAATGAGATTATAGAATCTGTTGTAGACTTATATAATTCATCTATTGGTCTCTCTTGTGATTTCCATTTCCAGCTCTGAAAATAAGCTTCTTATTGGAACTCAGAATACTTTTTCTTGAATTTATTTCAGAAAAAAAAGTTTTATGTCTTCTCGGTAAGCTCCCGTTCACCCTCAACTGACCCGTACATACTTGGCATACTGAATTCACAATGCTTAATTCACTCATGCCAGCTAAAGTCTCCTCTGGTTGGGATTCTTTTTGGCAGAAAAACGATGTCTTACATAAATAAACAGGGTCTCTTAGTCACTGTCTTCTAGCTGTCCTAATGTCTGCATTTTGCTATCCCTACTGTTAACTGGTAAGAGTCCACAAATGTTTCCAAGCTTGTTCCTTTCGCCCTCTTTTCATCTCATAGACAAATATAGAAATTATAATGCAATTTCTTTGTTAGTTATTCTTAGTGCATCAATTCAACACCAGGGGTTCTCATGTGGTCCCATTTTCACGGTTAACTATAAAAAAAGTCTGTTATGATCAGTTTCCACATGGAATATTTTCTTTTCTTTCCTCTTTGACATGGGCATTTGGCAATTTATACTTACCAAGACATTAACAGGCTGATTAATTGTCAAATAATCACCTGTAAAAGAAGTCATCTTTTACCCCAACCCAGAGCCATAGGGGATCTTCCTGTAAAAGATATTTCTATCTGTATTATCTGTGATTAAGAACCTCCTTTGGGTTCTTTGGTGTTGGTTAAGGAATGGATTTAATACAAAGTTTTAAAGGCATCACAAATTGAGGATGAGATGAAGTGGTATTTTCGATATTGAGCTTGCCATGAGATGATAAATGCTAAAAGATATGTGGGAAAGAAGAATAGATCAACAGAGGAAAAATGCATGGAAAAGAACAAATCTGCATATATTTTAGAAATAGTGGCGTAATACAAGTAAGGAATTAACAGAGAGAAGATAAAGATCATTCTTTTATTTCTAAACATTATTAATGAAAGACATTTAGTTTGATCATCATAGGTATTTTGGACCAAGCATAACCTCCATGGCAGAACATGATGGCTGGAAGCACAGTTGATTTGAGATCATCTACAGGAATGAAGCCACTTCCTGCTGCATCAGGAGCTGCAGGCAGGCCTAGAAAGATCTTGGTGGCCGGGATATCTGAAGTCCACGTCTTCCATGCATCCTCAAGGTTGCCAACATTCCCAGAAGTGTACTGGCAAGGAGGGTTGTTGTGAGGTGAACTAAACACCAATCAAAGAGGCCAGTCTTAGGGCACCACAACCCAAGCATCAGGAATGGACATTGAGGCTGCAGTTAAAGTACACCTTCTTGCCTTTCTTGCTGTATCAGAAAGGTAGCTGGCAAGATCGTTAATGTTGCTTGTTCCTCCTTCAATATCAAAGTCAATTCCATCCGACAGCTGGACCAAGTGAATGAAGACAGTTGCCCAAGGAAGTTGTTCCAGAGGTAAATCATACTTGCCTAGCATCTTCCTTGGAGCAGGTAGTAGCTCCAGCTCCTCCTTCTCAAAGCAGAGTATATCACCTTATATTTTGTAGCCTTGACAATATTATCTGAGCTTAAGCCAAGTACAACCCCATTACTGTACCGGATCACAATGACCAGCAAAGGTTCGATCTGTTGGCGGCTGTCCATTGCCAAAAAAAGTTTACTGAAAACTATGTTCTAAACTCTTATAGTTCCTGCCAGCACAGTCTCTTCAGAGTTCTATCATTTCTCAGTCTGACCCCAATGAACAATTCTAATAGAACCTCTTGGGATTAACGCATTACTGAAACCTGAAAATGAAGTTATTGTCTGAAGTGCAGGTGTACTCTCATTTTGATCACTAAAAAGTTGAGGTGCTGAACTAATGTTAAAAGTGCATGTCTTTTATGGTAAAAGATGTCTATACAGTGATGCTAATTTCTGTAGTCATCACTTAATGAAATGGTATAACGGTCACTTTGTCTCTTGTTTTATCTATCTTAAAACTTGAATAAATGTTGTTAAACTTCACGATGGTGAATTAGTAGAGAAGGTAAAGCATAGTTCACATGAAATTAGCCATATCTCTTAGTCCTTGTCTTCCTAAACAAACTCCTTTTTTGTCCATTTTATTTATTCCCCTGCTAACCATTAAGGAGTACTTTGAAATCTTGTTTCCTTTTTCCTTGTCTTTTCTTCATAGACGATAGAAATTATTAGGTTTGATTTGTTATCATCTTGTGCATGCATTCATCAGATACAAGGTGTAGGTGGCCTGTGAATCTTTTGAGAATCGGTTCTCACATGAGAGTGCACTGGACTATTTTTTCTTTTAATTCTTTGACCTTGAAATTAGGCAATTTATACTTATAGGGCGTTTCTGGCTAGGCTAGTGTTGTCAAGTGTATCCATATAAACCTGTAATTTACTAACCGTAGAACCACTCAGGATTTCCTGTAAATGAATCGAAAGGGTGGTCCATGTTCACCTTACATATCTGTGATTAACATCCTCCTTCAAGGTTCTTGGGTGTTGGTTAAGGTACTGGTTCAATTCAAAGTTCCGATATCTAAATTGAAGATGAGTTAGTGGTATTTTCTATATTAACGCAATGAATGTGTAATAAAAATATGAAGAAAATGTTGACATACGGAGGAAAAATTTACGCGTGAAAATGTTTTGAATCATATATCAGATGGATCGCGGGTGCGAATTTTGTGCCTTGATATCGTTGAGGGAAGGCTGTTGCGGGATTAGAATATAGTGTGCGTTATCAATGAGAAGTGTGCGGTTCATTGAATGGAAGGTTGCGAAGTGGTGTTAAGTGCCATTTCCTTACATGATTCATAAACTGCATGTTGTGGTGTTCAGTAATATTACTGTGGTGCTCAGAGTTTAGAAACGATTGCAGGATCTAACAGGACGAACTTGTTTTTTGTTTATATTGACGATTTCTATATTTGGTAGAAATTATGATGTAAACTGCCTTTTTGTCTTCTCTATATTCGTCTTTTTCAGTGTCCTCTTCTTTGAGTGGTACAACTAAAACTAAGAAAATAAAGAAAATCTTGGAAAAAAAAACCTTTTCATTCTTATATCTGCTGACTAGTTTGGAATAACGTGGACATGGTTGTTATATGTTAGACAGTTATAGTGAAAACTCAGAAGAAGGAATTAGCTCAGTCAATATTGAGTGAAGGGAAGTTGATGCTAGTCTATGGATCTCATGTCATAAAACATCCAAATTCGTTTTTGGAAGATAACATATGAAGTTCTAACAAGTCTTTTTTTTAAAAAAACTTCATTTTAGATACAGCACAGGGCAACCTCTCTCCTCAGTTAAGGAAGCATTCAATTCTATTCGCAATTTTCAGGTTTTTGTTAGCCCAATACCACGGTCAGAAATTTTATCTCCACAAGTTATTTTCACACTTAAATCCATGGTTAATGTTATTGAGTTTCTGTCAAGGGGATGCTCTTTACACTTACTAAATGGTGAAAACGATATTGTAACCAGTCAGACAAAGACTTTCTGAAAACTACCAGCTGAAATTTTGATCATAACTTGGCATGAGTTAGTTGAAACTGTGAATTAGTTAGGAAGTACTATTAAATAAGTAGAATAATGAACAAATTAGCCTAGTGACAACTCTAATTTTGAGCCAAGAAAGATGATTCTGATCTCAACCATATTCCCAAACATGAGTATTAGTGAGATATAGTTTTCTAATTTATTATTAGGAATTTGATCTAGTAGTGCTCTGTGTACAATCCAGGAATCTCTATAGGCCTAATGGGGAAAGGAAGGATCCCAGACAACTGCTATCTTCTATAAGCACTAATTTGTGCATGAATGAAGAAAAAAGCAAATGTAATCCCAAAAAAAAAAAAACCAACTTCTGACTAGTTATTTAATTGATTAAATTTGCACAACCTCATCGGAGAAGTGAAGAGAAAGAGAATCAGAAAGTCATCGACAGAAGAATCATCATCATCAGCTCTTATTCTTTAACTGCAATTTGTTTCTGTATACTACTGGATTTAATTTGACCAATTAAGGCCAAAGGTTTGAAGTAGCTGGGTATAATATCTTTGAGCAATATGGCGGAAATAACAAGATGAAGAAACATCTTCTGTAGCAATTCTCGCTAATGGTAACAATAGCCTTACAGCAGCGGGGCCGGGGCTGAACTGGAAACTGAAAAGCGCCATATAGTCCCAAATGCATCCTTCTACCTCTATGATCGACGACCAGCACTTCTGTAAATCCATACGAATGGCGGAATAGACCTGGTATGTTGGAAACTGGGGCAGCGGCGGCGTGGCGGCGGCGCTGGGGCTTTATTAGGCGACCCAGAATGGAGCAGCATACACATATACAGCTGATACTACCACTTGATTCTTCCTTGCCATTGTTGCAGACTTTGACGCTTCGATGGTGGTGAGGATGATGTTTGATGTGGAGGAAGAGAGGATTGGCCGGGATTTATACTTATAGCAGCAGCAGCAGCAGCAGCAGAATGAGTTTCTTTTCTCAATTATTTGTTTGGTGCACTGGATTTCTTCAATTCGAATAAATGATAAAATTGGCTGTTAATTTTATATCATGCCTCATAGAGTCATAGTTTCAAACCGATATTTGAATTATTTAACATTTATCATCTTTTTCCATCCTTAATTTGGATTATTTAATGGACCCATATCACACTGGATACAGTTCTCAAGAGCAGTGTCTAGAATTAAGCATTGATCTCTGTTTCTTCTCTATATTAATTCACTCCACTTGTATTAATATTAGAGTGATGCCATTTGTTTGGTTGCTGAGAAAATGGAGGGAAACACAAGGAGTCTACATTGTCAGTTTTAAGGCTATGTTTATTGTTTATAGTAGAAACTCTTACCCTAAGGACAGTGGCATTAGAAATTTAGAAGGACAAAGTTATCATAGAATGAGATAAAAGATGAGATGATTTTCTAAATCAAAGATTGATAACTCATTTGAAACAATAGCTAGTAAGAAAAATAACGGGTTAACTGTATAGTACAGAATATTTCAAAATTTTGAAAAAGGATGATTGCCCTGTTTTTATGCACAAATTCAGAATGCCAGGTAGTAGGGAATAACAGAGATGTTTCATAGTTTCTGAGATGACAAATGACCTGAAATTTGAAGGTGATTTAATTCTGAGAATCAGTCAGAAGATCTGTCCTATATTATCAATGAACAAACTTCCAGTTGATAATAAATTCTCAATTTCTGTTTCACCAAAAAAAATGATAAAAAGAAGCAGAATGTTAGTGACAAACTGATGGATGATAATGAAGAATACCAGGCATGGAAATCCGAAGGTAAGCGTTTAGTTGCTGAAAATTTTAACTACATAAGAAATTCGAATATGAAAATTTTGATGTATTTAATATTTAGTTTTCGTTTTCGGAAAATACGTTTTAAATACTTGAATTTAGTTGAAAATAAATAATAAGAAAAACCGTTTGTAAAACCATTTTCTTGAAAATGAAGTTAATGAAAACAATGAAAATGTGTTTTAAAATACAGTTCTGTCGCGTCACGTGTTTTCGTGGCTGATGAGAAAGAAAATCGAAGTGGAAGGCGAAGGGGAAGAAAGAAGAAAATAGCCACAATCCGGGTGTTTCGTTTTATCTAATCAACGAATCCGTGTTTCGATTTAGTCAGCTGAGAGCTCAATATGGCAGTTTTTTACGATTCGTATAAAAATATTGAAAATAGTGATTCATTCTTTGTTTTGAAATTTGTTTTGTCTGATTCACAAATGCTTAAGCAAGTGTTTCCTTTGTTTTCGAAAAGTTTGAATAGAGAAAAGCATCAAAATTTTCACCTCTGCTTGTGGCCCACCAACATTTTTTCATTTTCCACAATATCTCCTAACCTACTCTAAACCCAGATATTCCAACAAAATCCGTCATTGACAAGAGTGCCTTGCCTGGTAAACAATTATATGAGCACTTGCTCTAGTTTGCTCAGAAGTCAGATTATAAAAAGCCATTCAATTTGCTCTCTCTAAATCACAAAGGCATATTTTCAATTCTCACAACCACTAAATGATCTTGTTTTTAATCACAACTTAAATATAAACCTGAGAATACTGCAATTCCATGGGTCAAACAAACTTTGAATTAAATCCATGCCTTAACCAACAACAAAGAAATCGAAGGAAAATCCCAATGGTTCTGTTAGTAAAAGATGTGTTCTTATATGGATGCATTTGAGGATTAATTTAGCCCAAGGAGTGAATGCCCCATGAGTATAAATTGCATAATGCCTGTGTCAAAGGGAAGAAAGAAGATGAACCTTTTAATTGCTGTTGAAAACGACTTTCCACATTCAATATGTCAACTACGCTCATTGGCATCTGTGGCCGAAGAGATCATGAACAGACTTTTTTGTTGTTATCTGTGTCTAACCACATGTGAACCCCTAGGTGATGAATTTCCGCACTAAGAATAACTAACAAAGAAATTGAATTATAATCCTCTATTTTGTCTATGAGATGAAAAGACAAGGAAATGGAAACAAGCTTGGAATATTTTAGGACTACTTACCAGTTAACAGTAGGGAGAGAAAAATGGACAAATAAGTAGCAGCCAGAAGACAATGACTAAGAGACCCTGCTTATTTATGTGTGAACTTAGCATTGAGAATTCAGTATGCCATTTATGTATGGTCATTGAGAGGGGTGGAAACGGCGTCATTTTTGTTGTCGGTGATGTTCGTATACTAGAACCAGAAACTGAAATGTCAAGGAAACAAACCTGCAGTACAAACAAACAATCAGAATTGATCCGAGCCCAACGAAATAACGTTGTGTCCTTAAGACGAATTTGGCTCAATCAGTACCGAGGATAGTGGACCGGATATCTCTCGAGGATAGAAACGGGCCTCGTTACTCCAAAAGCGTGTAGTCGGAGGACTCAAATAAACTCAACGGTTGCGGAACAATCGCCGCAAATGGATGGTAATGTGATGAAGTGAAGTGAATTTTGAAAAAGCGGGGTAAATATATATGCCAAGACGTGTCTTCACGAACAAACATGTTGGTTCGAAAAAAAAAATGATCCGAGCCGGCCCGACGGACCAGGCAGCGTGGGACACCAACCTGGCAGGCGTAGGTCACTCCCTCCAGCCACAAAAGTGGGCTGCCCTTGGGCGGCCGTTGAGGAGAACATTATTTAAACCCGTCGGCTTCTTGTTTACATTTGATGTGGGACACGCACCCCGTTGATTATGGGTTTTGTGGATTCCAAGTCCCTGACAATCCTACGTGAATGAAAAGTTCTGATATCAATACTTTCCATGTATGCATGAAATGCAAAGTCTGATTATTCCATGAGAAAATGTTTGTGTCGGGATAAGTAATTACGAGGACTTTAGACTTTCATGGTAGAAACCTATCAGGCTTATTTCGGTCGATAAGTGAACTTGATGTCTTTGGTATCGACCTTTCGTGTAAGCCTAGACAATAGAAATCACACAGTTTATGACAAGGTAGTTTACTCAGCATTTGTGTTCGTTTCAGGTATTGAACACCGCCTGGTCTCATGAGTGTTTTAGAGAATTTGGCCTTTTCAATTCTCACAGAAGCGGCCCTCACTTCACACTCACATAGGTGATTTCTGAACATATAGTTCCATAATCATTAAAAGTTTTTGCTTAACCTTCACATATTAATACTGTCTTTATCCGGGAATGGGTAAAACAAATTTGACAGTACTCTACACTGTCTTCATGACTTAGTTATTTGCTGAACTACAGATCACAGGATTTCCGGTCAATGAGTAGGGTGTCGCGCTATGATGACTTGTTTAGTATTTATAAACCCATTCCCCTTGTGATGTTTTTACAACCATCTCTCTAGTTAGGCCTTTTGTTAATGGATCCGCAATATTATCTTTTGACTTCACATAGTCAATGGTGATAATTCTATTAGAAAGAAGTTGTCTTACTATGTCATGTCTTCAAATTTATGTAGATTTGTTCTTTTCCATGAATTTTTCCTCAGTTGAAATATTTTTCTTTCCCACATATCTTTTAGCATTTAGCATCTCATTGCAAGATCAGTATAGAAAATACCACTTCATCTCATCGTTAATTTGTGATGGCAAGATGAGCACCATCAAGTACTCCGAACATTTATAGGCAACAAGCAGAACATATTCTAGAGCATTATTGTTCATCATAATTATGTTCTATTGTTCATCATAATCAAAACATGGCAGAAGACATACAAAAATTGAAGCAAAAATCACAGTTGAGACTAAGTCATCCTAATTGATGGAATAACAGATACAGAATTTTGAACAAGGATGAGTGCCCTGTTTTTATGCACAAGCCAGGAATAACAGAGATGTTTCATGGTTTCTGAGAAAGACGAATGACCTGAAATTTGAAGGTGACTTAATTCTTAGAAGATTAGTCATAAGGTCTGTCCTATATTATCAAAGAACAAACTTCCAGTTGACAATAAATTCTCCATTTCTGTTTCACCAAAAAAATAATAACAAGAAGCAGAATGTTAATGACAAATATTTGGAATTAACTAATGAGAGAAGCCACTGCAGTAGAGAAGTCTGCTTAATAATTATCAAATATTTCTTAATAGTAAAATGAAGATGAGTTGAAGTGGTATTTTCTATGTTGAGCTTTTCATGAGATGATAAATGCTAAGAGATATGTGGGAAAGAAGAATATTTCAACAGAGCGAAAATACATGGAAAAGAACAAATCTGCATATAGTTTAGAAACAGTGGTGTAATACAAGTAGAGGAATTAACAGAGAAGATACAAAGATCATTCTAAACATTGCTCTTGATAGAAGTACTGTACCCAGTTTGATCATCATAGTACTTGGACCACAACATAACACCTCCAGACTTCCCAGAATCCTTAATGGCTGGAACCACAGTTGATTTGAGATCATCTACTGGAATGAAGCCACTTCCCGCTGCATCAGGAGCTGCAGGCAGACCTAGGAATATCTTTGTGGCCAGAATATCTGAAGTCCACTGCTTCCATGCATCTTCAAGGTTTCCAACATTCCCTGAAGTGTACTGGCAAGGCGAGTAGTTGTAGAATTGAACCCAAACATAGTAAAAAAGACCAGTCTTAAGGGCACCTCCAACCCAAGCATCAGGGAATGGGCATTGGGGAGCTGCAGATAAGTACACCTTCTTGCCTTTCTTGCTATATCCAGAAAGGTATCTGGCGAGATCGTCCCAATGTTGGTCTGTTCCTCCTTCAATATCAAAGTCAATGCCATCCAAAACAGCTGGCCCAAGTGGATGAGTAGATGATTGCCCCCCTAGGAAGTTGTTCCAGAGGTAGATCGTGACTTGCCTAGCATTGTCCTTAGAGGCAAGGTAGTAGCCCCCTGCTCCTCCTCCATTAGAGAGCATCACCTTGATCCCTTTTGTTTGACATGACTTTATGTCTAAGCTTAAGCCAGTGCAGCCATTACTGTATGGATCACAATGACCAGCAAGGTTGATCATTGGAGTCTGTCCATTGCCAAAACTTGCTAGAAAGGCTATGTTCACAAAATCTTAATTCCCCGTGGCACAAGTCTCTTCTAGGGTTCCTTCATTTCCATTCTGACCCCAGTAGATGGAAATTCCACCAGCATCAGAACCTCTTGCCAGGATTAGCATTACCAGAGAGAGCACTGATAGTGATAATTTTTTCTGAAGTGCCATTGTATGATGTATTTTCAGTCAGCTAGGCCTTGAGTAGCTAAAAAAGTATTGAGTGTTGAATTATGTTAGAAGAGCATGGCTTTTATAGGCAAATGATGTTCAGATACTTTGATACTAATTTCTGTTGTTATGTTCATGATATCATGCCTTGACAGCCAATTTGTTAGAAGGTGTAGCAGAGTCAGACATGAAATTAGCTGTTTCTTAGTCCTTGTCCTCTAGGTGCTCCTTTTTTGTCCATTTTGCTATTCCTACTGCTAACCATTAAGGAGTCCTGAAATCTTGTTTCCTTTTCCTTGTCTTTTCTTGTCATGGACCATATAGAGGATTAGGGTTTGATTTCTTTGTTAGCTATGCTTAGAGCATATATTCATTAGGTACAATGAGTGTAGTTGACTTATTGAATGTGGAAAATCGGTTCTCACATGAAAATTAACATGTACTATTTTCTTTTATTTCTCTTTGACATGGGCATTAGGCGATTTATACTTATAGGTTGTTCATAGCCTGAGCTAAATTACTTTTCAAGTGTATATATCCATATAAGAAGCCGTCATTTACTAACAGAACCATCAGGATTTTCCTGTAAATGAAAGTCGAAGAATTGGTCCGTGTTAACATATATCTTGTGATTAACATGTAGGATCACAATTTCTAACAACTGGAATCGTATGGTAGAACCACAACGACATGTTTAATGGAGAAAACACGCCAATTACATACCTTTGGAATCCATGGATCTCTTTCTTTGTTGATGCGAAGATTGATGAAGAGGCTGCCAAAGAGAGAGCCGATCCTCAGATCCTCGAAGATCTTCTCCCAAGCGACCCTTTGAAGCGGCTTTATCAGGATTAGATCACTTTTACCGGAGAAAGCCGTGTGAGGAGAAATAACGTATGTGATAGAAAATGTATCCTTAGGGTTTGGGAGGGACTTGAGCTTTCCTTAAATAGAGTTCTGACCACGGGCCCTCTCATAACGGGCCGGGCCGAACTCAGCCCACACACCAGCCAGCCCATATGCTTTATTAAGAAGCCCCAATAACCTCACTTAATGGAGCCAATCTTAATTCGGTTTAATACCAATTAATGAAGCCCATAGCCAAGAAAAACTTTACATTCTCCCTTGGCGATATTAGTGGCTCATGTGTGCGCACCTTATATTGGTCTGAGATTTATTCTTAATAAGTCAATCCGTCCCATAAAGTGAACTCTTTGAATCGTAGGCGGTAGTGCGTGGCACTCATAGCCTTCCATGGTCACAGTCTTTTTCCAACTTTGCGATATGGATTCGATATGGTAGTGTGTTTAAATGGACAATCTTATCGTAATGAGTGATACTTGCATTATTGTTATCAGTTTGTTAATTCAAATTCTCTCTCCTTAAGTGTCACAAACCTAGTGTGTCACACGAGAGAATATTCATCATGGTTCAAGCCAGACTTTGTAT
Organism: Tetrastigma voinierianum; assembly: GCA_016808115.1. Classification (NCBI taxonomy): domain Eukaryota; kingdom Viridiplantae; phylum Streptophyta; class Magnoliopsida; order Vitales; family Vitaceae; genus Tetrastigma; species Tetrastigma voinierianum. The sequence goes on from JAEQBH010002611.1 coordinate 59,620, forward strand.
ATATATATTTACCTTGATAGGTAACTTTACTTAATGTGTAACAAAATATGCTATTGAGGCTAATTCCAAGAATGCCCCATAGCCTTTATTCAAGGTTTACACAATGCCTTGATATTTTCAACAGTTATATGTACTCAACTCGATAAACCTACATTCACCAATACCTTATTGAATGTAAAAGAGTTGATACATATTCAGTATTACAAAAAATGTAATGAAATTGAATTCCAACTTTATTAGAGCAACATAAAATTTAATAGCTCCCAGCAATTCCACGGTATCCTTGATACTCCTATTGTATTAATGACATGGCGTTCAAATACACAAGAGGCGAAGGCCTTTGGATTATGGTCTGCAATCATATCATCCAGATTGATATGTGCTCCTTTACTAAGCGTCAGTTTTGAGCTTGTATGGGCCTATCCACAAAATCAAACCACGGTTAACTCCTTAATTAGGTTTGGAGCCAAATTGCTTAGTAGTTCTTGAAAAGCAATACTCTGAAACTACTTATGGTAGAGGATGCAATTAATTTATTTCTCACTTTTCAGCAAATCTGCACCTCCTGCTAGCAAAGATAACCGGTTGTTGACTTCTTTTCATCGACGGCCCGGCCAAAGTCGAGATACGAATACCCGACCATTTGTAGGTCTGAACATGTTTGTAAATCAACATATAGTCTTTTGTCCTCTTTAAGTACCTCACCAACCTTCTTGTGTAACCTTGATCATGTCACAGGTTTGGCGATATCTGCTAGAAGTCACATTTAAAGAGCAATATGGGGCCTAGTGCATCTTGAGCATACATAATACTCCAAGTGCTAGCATAAGGTATATTCTTCATTTGAGTTTTCTCTATATACGAATAGGGGACATTGTGATGGGCTGACTTATCACCTTCTGAGCGAGGGCAATTCTGGCTTACATAGTTACACATGTTGGATCTTTCTAGAACACGATCAACATATGCCCTCAGAGATAAACCCGATAGTGCGCAAGAACTGATCCTGAATCTCGATACCTAGGGCGAAAGACGCCTCACGAGGTCCTTCCTTATCAAAGTTGTTTGACAACATCCGGCTTTGTCTCATGCAGTAGACGGAGTCCTTTAACTGCAAGCGAGATATCATCGCGCAGAGTATTAGGAAAATGAATTTCCTCCGCCCGACCTTCGCGTTATATCACGTTGATCACACTTTGTTACCGTAATGCATATGAAACTTGGCTTGACACTGAAACTTCAGAATACCATTCAATACAAGCTTGCTTGAGACCATAAATAGACTTTTTCAGTCTACGCCACATTTACCTGAATCATTTGCCACCAAAACCTTCGGGTTGCATCATATAGACTTCTTCATTAAGGTCTCCATTGAAATGCGGAGTTTAACATCGTCAGGGTGTAACTCCATATCAAAATGAGCAACTAATGCCATGATCACTCTGAAAGAATCTTTAGAAACGGAAAAGTTGCTTCATAGTCTACTCCTTCTTCCCGAGTGAAACCTTTGGCTACCCGATCGGCTTTAAACTACCGATCTTTGCTAGAATTCACTTTTAGTCTTATACACCCATTTGCGTGATAGATTACATGACCCTCGGGTAATTCAATAAGTTCCCAAACTCCATTATGCCTCGCTAGATTGAATTTCATCTCTCATTGCATCTATGCAGTTCGTGAGGGACCAACGACTTCCTCATAAGTTATTGGATCGATCCACGGAGACCGATATCGTAGTGTTGCTCTCCTATATAGACTAAATGGTCGGTGGTATAGGCGATCGTCTCCCCAATTGGATCTCCTTACTGGAGTAGTAATAGCCACATTCTGCACCTGAGAGCCTTGATGAACTTCATTAGGAGCTGTCTCAACAACAGGATCCCTAGTCTCAACAGGTTCAATATGGTATGTGGGAGTTTCCACAATTATTTGTATGGGAGGAAATACAGATACCACATTACTCACCCGTCTTATCATCCTCTGATAGTCGTGACCAGTACTTTCTTCGGCCACATCGAGCTAAAACTTAGGCATGCGTGATTCCACAATTCTTGTGCCTCCATTGGGATTACTTAGGCAGATATCCCGCTTTCAGATATTCGGGTAAGAGATACAAAATAACACCTAGTGGTTAGGTCCAAACTTACTTAATGTTAGTTATATAACTACTTCTGAGGACATCCCCAAACCTTAAGATGGTTTAAGCTGAGCTTTCGCCAGTCCATAACTGAAAATTGATGGAGCGACTCGTGGGTACACGATTCAAAATGTACAAAGGCTGTTTTCAAAGCTTCACCCCATAAGCAGGGTAAGAAGATTGTCCTCTGTCCTTACTCCTTACCATTTCCATAAGAGTACGATTACGCCTTTCGAATTTATACCATTTTGCTTTCGGGACTCCCGGGCATAGTGGCTGTGCCACTATCCAGTCCTCTAAGTATTTAGCGAATGGCCTTAAGGTAATCGACATCGCCATGCTTGCCATAATACTCTCCACCTCGGTCAGATCTAACAACCTTTATGACTTTTCCCAATTGTTTCTCGACTTCAGTCCGAAAAATCTTGAATTTTTCAAGAGACTCGGACTTTTCTTTAATCAAGAGTACAAATAATAACTTCATATCGAGAATAGTCATCAATAAATGTGATGAAATAAAAATTTCTACACAGGTTGCCACATAAGGTCCACTTATATCGATGTGAATGACTTCGACAAATTGAAACTACGGATCTATGATTTTTCTTTCTTATCTTGGTCATTTACCCTATGACGGTCTACAGCGTATCTACAAGTCATTTTTAAGGCCGGGTAGGATATTAGTCTTTATTAGCCTTTCTACTCTATCCTTAGAGATATGGCCAAGTCGTTTATGCCATAATGCATAAGACTCATCCTTAGGTAGTGGTCTTTTTGAAACAACCTTTTCAGCTGTATAAGCCACGTATATGTCATCGGGAGATAAACTTAATCTATATAATCCGTTGGACATATGACAGTACCCAACCTTATTTGAATTAAGAAATATTGAAATAATGTTGCTCTTAATTTCAAAAGAATAATCATATGAATCAAACATGATCTTGAAACTAAATTCCTTCTAAAGAAGGAATGCGTAAAATGTATCTTTCAACATCGGCAAGCAGGGAATCTAAAACTAGATTACATCTCCACGAACATGACTTGACCTTCTCGTTATTTACGGTGAGCTTTGATTCATCCTTGTTTGGCTTCCTCCGGTTTATGAATCCACATTGTGGTAAATGCAACATGATTAGTTGCTCCCACTATCAAGCCACGAAGCTGGATGGTGCTTGAGATAGGTTGGATTCACAAACAAGTATTAAGAATCATTACTGTAAATGCAGCTTGGACATCGAGCTTTGAATTTTACGATCCCTTCTTCATGTGACCTTTCTTCTTGCAAAAGAAGCGCTGATCTCATCCTTTCCAAGAATGTCTTCTTTGGACCCATATTGTCGGATTATTGGTAGTTTCTTGAGCACCTTGCAGGTTCGACTTTTTAGACTTCTTATTCTTTCTCTTATGGGAACTAGCGGCATATAAAGATACATGCTCTTTATCCTTCTTAAACTTCTCTTCCTCTTGCCACCACCCCTTGCTATCAAGTCATTTCTTGACCAAGTTGGAATTGTAGTTTGTCTTTATAATCCCCAATCAGGTGGAAGGGTGTTCGAACTTGATGCACAATGCAAGCATCGGGAATGGTAACGTTAAAGAGCTTGGAGCTTAAGCGCTAAGTCCACCATCCTCGGACATAATCTCAGCAGTGGCTGCCATCATACTTCATGTTGAAGAGCTTTTGGAGAAGTGTTCAACCTCAGCATTGAATGAAACTTCGATTTCTAGCCTCTGGCTGCCATCATCTCCTTAAGCGAGTCACGATCCTAACGGCAAACCACTTTTCAAGTGTTCTTGTATGGATTTTCTTAATTGTCAGCAAGCAAATCCTGTGCTCCTTTCCCGAGCCGGCATAGTCAGTTTTCAGGTGGAGTGCTAGAGTTTGTGATATCTGAAACTATCATTATGGCGCCGTGTGAACATCCGCCGACTCCATTCCAAATTGAAAATCCTCTTTCCATTTCTTGAAGTCAATCCAGTAAGGATCCTCGGTGAAATGGAATTCTAAACTCCTGAAAAATTAGTGAAAAAATAAAACATAACAATACGATCGGCATCATGTGAATACTCATAGAGAGTATACATCATCACATAATCACCTTTGGGCAGAAAATATGACATGCAGTTGTACATTCTCCACATGATAGCGGCCATGAGAACATATTCTAATCCTTCGTGAAATCGCGCCCCCAGGTGTATGAACCCTTAAGATCAGTCATTTCTCATTGCATGCCATCATGTATCCCTCGTGAATTAACACATGATCACCTCCATACAGGAGTATGACCACGTAATAAAACATGAGACATCCTGATATGAGGCGATATTTGAATCCCGTCGAGTGTGCCACTTTGGCGGTCCACGGCCAAATTGAATCCCTTGAAATCCTCATATCAAGGATATAAACTTTTATGTATCACATTCAATATATGTAATGCGATTATATTTGTTCAATTCATTAATAGTCAATTAATTTAGAACTTACACGACCTTATGCGGTGTTATTCATGTTAGTTACCTTATGTATTTAAAACCATAGAAATACGAGAATGCGTGAAATACCTAATAACTAGGCATACATAGGGTTCTATACGCATTTTCATATCTGTAAAAGCTTCAAATATGCTAAGTCAATATACCAAATTGTAGAGAATTTCGATACGAATCTGTAGGTATCAAAATTGCCCCAAAATTCCCTCCCACGCGCCCTCACGCGCCACCAGAAGGTTCGGCGCGTGTGGCAGCGCGTGCATCGAGGAATTTCCCAGGTTGTGTTGGCCAGAGATTCGGGTTGTGGATTGACCGGTTGACCGTTCAATAGGGTCGGGTTTGACCGTTAATGGGTAGAATGCGACCGTTAATGGTCGAGATCTTTGGCCGGTCGGTCAATATCCGGTCGATCGGGTCGGGTCCGCGGTGGTCGAAAATTTGGCGTCATCCCGCCCAGCGTCGGCGATACGCGTCGTGACCCGCGTCGGCGCCACCTAAGCGAGCGGGTCAACAAGCGGATCGGGTAGATCGGTTTGGCGGGTCGATTCTTGGCAGGTCATCGCAGCGTCATCAATGGCGTCGGCGACCCGGATTAGTTCGGTCGCGTGGCGTGTCTTGCCGCAGCCGTTCGTCTTCAACGGCGTGGCGAGCGTGACGCGATGAGGCGCGTCTGCGGCGGTTTGACGTGCCACCGTTTAATGACCGTCTGCCGTCGTGAGAGGATTCCCGAATATGTAAAAATTTTTAATTTTGGATGTATAGAAAAATTCCGAAATTGGACAGAATGTCGATTTTTCATAAAACCAAAAAATTTATAAAATCGGTATGTTTTGAGTTACGATCCATGGTTAGCTCGATCTGCGCCAGGATACAATTTCCTAATAACCTAGATCACCATGGTAGAACACAAACATCATTTAATGGAGAAAAACACTTTGTAAATTACATACCTTTGGAATCCATGGATCTCTTTCTTGTTGATGGGGATTGATGAAGAAATTTGCAAAGAGAGCAGATCCTCAGATCTCAAGATCTTCTGCAAGCAATGCCCCCAAACGGCTTTGTAAATTCTTAGATCCACTTTTCTCGAGAAAAGCGAGTATGAGAGAAATAGCATTATGTGATAGAAAATGTATCCTTAGGGTTTGGGAGAGACTTGACTCCTTAAATAGAGTTCGACCACGGGCGGGCCTCTCACCTTGGGCCGGGCGAACTTCGACCCACACTGTGGCCAAGCCGCTATCTTTTGTTAAACGTCATATAAGCAATTAGACCAATCTTAATTCAGTTTTAATACCAATTAATGAAGCCCACTTAATGAAAAACTTTACATAACAACCTCTTTCGGGTTCTTAGATGTTGGTTAAGGTATGGATTTAATTCAAATTTTAAAACGCATCACAAATTGAAGATGAGTTGAAGTGGTATTTTCTATGTTGGGCTTGCAAAGAGATGACAAATGCTAAGAGATATGTAGGGAAGAAAAATATTTAAGCAGAGGGAAAATACATGGAAAAGAACAAATCTGCATAAGGTTGATGATCATGGGAGTCTGGCCCTTTCCAAATGTTGAAAGAAAAGCTATGTTCACAAAGTCATTATTCCCTGTCCTGCGAGTTGAAGTGCCTTCATTTCCATTCTGACCCCAGTAGATAGAAATTCCTCCAGCATTTGAGCCAATAATCAGTACTAGAATTATTAAAGATAGAAAAGTTATCGCAAATGGAGATGGTGATGCCATTTCTGTACTGAGTTCTAGCAAGCTGTGTTCCTTCTTTGCACCAATAGTTCTACCAAATTTTCAACTTTTGATGAGTTATGAATCAGAATGGGCACATTTTTGTCTTCTCTGTCATCTAAATGGAGTGGTACAAGTAAAACTAAGAAAAGAAAAGAAGAGACAAGAATCTTAGGGAAATAGACCATTGCATTTCTTATCATGACCTAGTTTGGAATCGCTTGTGGAGTGACTTGTTATGTCTTGAGATCCTAACAGAAGCATTCCCACCAAGTTGATAAATAAAAAATGGGGAACAAGTTAATCTCTTCTTGATCTTGCTGCTCCATTGTTCGCGTGTAGTTTTCAATTCCACACCAGTGCATCAGTTCAAAATATTAGAGCTTTAACTTGTGTGGTTAGGAATGTAACTTACTGGTTGGGATGGTGGCTAATTCCAGCTCAATGCAAATAAAATAAAAGAAACTAAACCAATTAAAGAGAAGTTGGATTAAAAAGGGATAAATCCCAAAAATATTTTCCAAGCAAGAATGACCTCTTGCATAAGTAATCTTGGAAATGTCACCCTTTTGAATAAAAATGTCCCTAAAAATGTAAAAATAAATCCCTTCAGGATAATTATATCTTCCATATTGGAGTGAGAACTCCGAAGGAAAGGACTAAGTCAAGTACTGAGTGAAGGAAGTTGATGATGGCCTAGATCATGTCTTAAACAACCAAAGTTCCTTATGGAGATTCTGACAAGTGTCAGTTTAATTTTTCTTTTTTCAAACTTCATTTTGAATTGCAGCAACAGGGAAATCTCTCTTAGTTAAGGAAGCATTCAAATTATTCCTTCAATTTTCAGTTTCCAAGTATGCAATGTACAGGTTTAGAAATTACTTATCTACTTAGTCCTCAGAACCTTGTGCTCTAATGTTGATTTTGTCTTTGCAGTGTTACTGAAGTCATTTTTCCACAGAAATTAATGTTTAATATTTATGGAAGTATCTGTCGAAAGGGGATGCTTTCTACACCTACTAAATGGTGTAAACTGATATTCAACCAACTAAATCAGACAAAGACAACTGTTTTTGTAGATGAGAATCAGCATGGTCTTTTTTCTTTGGAAAACTCCAATGAAATTTTGATCATAACTTTGCTTGGAACTTGGAATGCCCAACCAAGAGCTTAAAACATCTTGTGAATTGAGTTGGAATTGTTGAATATGTAAGAATGAATTCAGTCTTATTATTTTTCAATCAAATTAGCTTAGTGAAAACTTCTAAGGGATCTGAAGAGTCAAGTTTTGAGCCAAGGAAGATGAATCTGATCTCAACCATGTTCCCAAACAACAAAGCTCCTTTTAGCCCTATTTCTGCAGTCAAGGTTGAGAACAATTATTAGTCAGATATGGTTTTCTAATTTATTATTAGAATTTAGTCTAGTAGTCAATGGTGCTGGGCCAGTTTCCCATTTGAGTATGCAGATTTTGGCGAGATTATGAACATGGTCAGAAAGGGAAAATAAATGGAGAGAAGCAGAGTAGCATATATTTTATACATGACAATAAGAAGTATAAAGGGAAATTACATATAGAGGACATAACTTGTTCATATCAGCTAGTGGAGAATAATTTCTGAGCTTTAAACATCAGTTTTGATAGAAGAACTGTATCCAGTTTGGTCATCATAGTACTTGGACCACAACATAACACCTCCATACTTGGCAGAATCCTTAATGGCTGGAAGCACAGTTGATTTGAGATCATTTACTGGAATGAAGCCACTTCCTGCTGCTGCTGGAGCTGCAGGCAAGCCTAGGAAGATCTTTGTGGCCGGGATATCTGAAGTCCACGTCTTCCATGCATCCTCAAGGTTACCAACATTCCCAGAAGTGTACTGGCAAGGAGGGTTGTTGTAGAATTGAACCCAAACATAATCAAAAAGGCCGGTCTTAAGGGCACCTCCAACCCAAGCATCTGGGAATGGGCATTGGGGAGCTGCAGTTAAGTACACCTTCTTGCCTTTCTTGCTATATCCAGAAAGGTAGCTGGCGAGATCGTCCCAATGTTGGTTTGTTCCTCCTTCAATATCAAAGTCAATTCCATCCAAAACAGCTGGACGAGTGGACGAAGACGATTGGCTGAGGAGATTGTTCAGAGGTAAGTTGCCACTTGCCTAGCATCTTCCTTGGAGGCAAGGTAGTAGCTCCCAGCTCCTCCTCCAATAGAGAGCATCACCTTGATGCCTTTGCTTGACATGACTTAATGTCCGAGCTTAAGCCAGTGCAGCCATTACTGTATGGATCACAATGACCAGCAAGGTTGATCATTGGAGGTTGTCCATTGCCAAAAGTTGCTAGAAAGGCTATGTTCACAAATTCATAGTTTCCCGTGGCGCAAGTCTCCTCCAGGGTTCCCTCATTTCCATTCTGACCCCAGTAGATAGCAATTCCACCAGCATCAGAACCTCTTGCCAGGATTAGCATTACCAGAGAGAGCACTGACAATGAGCTTATTGTCTGAAGTGCCATTGTATGCTGTATTTTCAGAGTCTACTAGGAAAGTAGAGCGCTGAATTATGTTAGAAGAGCATGGCTTTTATAGGCAAATGATGTCTATATACTTTGATTCTAATTTCTGCAGTTATGTTCATGATAACGTGCCTTAATGGCCAATTTGTTAGAAGGTAGAGCAGAGTCAGGCATGAAATTAGCTGTCTGTTAATCCTTGTCTTCTAACTGCTCCTTATTTGTCCAGAAAATCATTTTCTGGACTTATGCTAAAGAACTTTCCATACCAGTCACTCTTTCTCCTGTCACTTTCTCTTTAAATATCAATGAAATTCATCATGTCTTCTAGTTGTTGTCCTCTGTATGCTCCTAATTCATCCATTTTGAAAAAAAAAAGTTTGTTCCATGATTGAAACTTGAATCCATTTGCAATGGATTTGGATTTTGAAGGGTTTATGGTTATTCTAGAAATTATTTTTCTTTTCATTGTCTTCTCAGACATCATAGAGAAACTTCTGTCCTTTTCAATATGCTAACTTTGTCCTTTTAATGCTATCATCCTTAGTTGAGGTAAGCTTTTTACTATAAACATAGCATTCAAAATGTAGACTCCTGCTTTCCTGCATTTTCTAATATTAGTTTTGAGTTTGATGTTGCACATTATACATTCACAATACTTGAAATCCCCATTTTTGATGTAGAATCTTCAGATTAAAATTTTTATGCTCATGTCAATGAGGAATTGAATTATAGAATCTGTTGTAGGCTTATATAATTCATCAACTGATTCTGCTCTTGTGATTTCCATTTCCCACCTCATAGAAAGCAATCTTCTTATTGGAACCCAGGAATACTTTTTCAATTAATTTTCAGGAAAAAAAAAGTGCTATCTTCTTCTTTTTAGTGAAAACTGTTGGGACTTGGAATCCACAAAACCCATAATTGAATGAAAAGTGTGTCCCACATTGAATAGAAACAAGAAGGGAGATGAGTTTAAATAGTTGAGCCTCTCAAATGGGTTTGGAAATTTAAGGAGCACCCCACTTTAATGAAAGGGAGAGAGACTCTGTGAGCTAGGTTGGTGTCCCCGTAGCCCGCCGTCGATTGACTGCTCGGATCATTTTTTTTTTCGAACCAACATGTCTATTCGTGAAGACACGTCTTGGCATATATATTTACCCCCGCTTTCTTCATTTTTTCAAAAAAATCTCACTTCACTTCATCGTCATTACCATCCATTTGTGCGATTGTTTTGCAAACAGTTGAGTTCGTCGAGTCCTCAGCTAAATGCTGTGACTGCCGGAGCAGGTCGGATTACATCGCAGGGAGACGATTGTCGGGTAACGCCGGTATTGATTCGAGGCGGAATTACGTCTTAAGGACACAACGTTATTTCGTTGAGCTCGGATCAATTCTGATTGTTTGTTTGTATTGCAGGTTTGTTTCCTTGACATTTCAGTTTCTGGTTCTAGTATACGAACATCGCTGACAACAATCTTAAGACGAATTTGTTTTTTTTTCGTTTCTGTTCGTATTCAAATATTTGTTACAGTTTATTCAAATATTTTTTCATTTTTGTACTGCAGTTTTTCGTTTTTGTTCGTATTCAAATATTTGTTACAGTTTATTCAAATATTTTTCGTTGCATCTTTGCGATTTTCGTTTTATGTTAAATATTCAAATATTTATTCTGATTTATTGAAATATTTTTGTTCTATTACAAATATTTATTCTGATTTTCGATTTATGTTAAGTAGCAAATATTTATTCTGAGTTTTAGTTTGTATTACAAGTTTACATTTGTTTTACGTATTACAAGTATTTGGCACTCTGGATTCTTTCGTAAATATGTTACGTTTTTTATCCTTCGAAATGGCTTAAGCCGACTCGGTCCCGACCATTCGAATCATGGAGAAAAGCCGGAAAGGTTGATAGTACCGATTTGAAGATAGCAACAAAAGATGTTGTTCTATCTCTTGAGCTTTTGGTAAAGATTCTCGATGAGGATGGTCTTAAGTGGGCGTTGGAGACGAGATAAAGAAAAAATTGGCTCTTAGCGTGGATGCATGGAATCGTCGACTTCACTATTATTACGCAACTATCATCTCAGCCAGTGCGGAAAATACTCTTTATAACGTCTATAATTATCTTTGAAAAGCATTTGGGAGTTATGGATAGTGCGGAGCCGAAATGCAACGAAGATGCGAAGACTGAAGAAATTCATTGTCGGTAAATTTACGGACTTGAGATGGTTGATTCAAAGGCGGAGTCTTAAGCCGAGGTTCAAGAGCTTCAAGTGGTTGTGCATGATATTCATCTTTGAAGGAATGACTCTAAGTGAGACATTTTCAGTGGGCGCATTCATTGAAGCGCACCATCTTGGAGAGGAGTTTCAAAATTATCTGGCTTGAAAGGAGTTATGGCCCAGAGAACGAGTTGTTCGGTTGAGGATTGAGGGAGGCGATAAATTTTGTGCGAGAGAAGAAAGTTGGGAAGAATCTAGAAGTTTCAAAAGGCGATGTTGTTGAAGAAGGATCGAAACCCTGATAAGAAAGGAAAATGCCTAGCAAATTACGGAGAGGGTTGACGAGGCTGAAGAGTTCGTTGGCAAGTGCTTGTGGCAGAGTGCGGACATCGAGCCAAAGACTCTGAGCCAAGAAAAGACAAAAAAAAGCGAGGCGATATGGTGGAAAAGATCTCCAATGGTGTTGATGATATCCATCATTTGCTATGATATCAGTGTAATATGGCGAAACCCCGAGGAATTGGTGGATTGATGCTGGAGCAACTCGTCACATCTTGTCTGAAGCAGTTGATGTTTCCCTGCATCCTACGGCCGGAGTGGGGGTGATGAAAAACTTTATATGGGTAATTCATCAGCCTCTAAGGTTGGAAGGTGTGGAAAAAGATTACTCTAAAGATGACATCAGAAAAGATTGTGACAATTAATATTACTATGTGCCGGATGTTCGCGGGAATTTAGTGTCGGGATCTCTCGTAGCAAGAATGGCTTGAGGATTGGTTTTGTATCGACGATTTGTACTCAAAAAATGAGATGTATGTAGGAAAGGGTTATATAAGTGATAGTTTGTTCAAGTTAAATGTAATGACTGTTGTAACCAAGGATGATTTGAATAAAGTTGCTTCTTCTTATGTGCTTGAGTCTTCTAACATTGGCATCTTTGAAGCCCAGGACCACGTTAAGCATAAGTCGATAAAGAAATTAATGAATATGGGACTTTTGCCGATTTTTTGTTGTCCCAGTGAAATGCAAGTGTATTTGAATCTAAATTTTCCCTAGCCCATTTCCACTCTGTAGATAATAGAGTATGTTTCTTTAGATTTAATACACCCACGAGGATATATCACGATATAGAAATCATTACCGTCGAGGTGGTAATAAGTATTTTTATTACTTTTATAGATGGCACTCATGGTATTGTTATGTTTATGATTAGTAGCAAAGATGAAGTGCGAATGCTTTTAAAACTTATAAGGCCAAAGTGAAACTGGAGTTGAACAAGAAAATTAAAATCATAAGGAGTGACGGAGGAGAGTGAATGAATTACCGTTTGAGGAAATTTATTACCCGAGTTTGGTATCGTTCACGAATAGCTATCATATACCTACAATTTAATGGAGTGGCGGAAAGGAAAAACGGTCTTTCAAAGGAAACAATGAATGCATTGTTGAATAGTTACGGTTTACCACGAGAATTTGTGGGGAAAATTTGTTTTGGCGACCAGAATTTATTTTAAATAAGTACCCCACGAGAAAAACCACAACTGAACTCCACACATGAGAAATGGAAAGGCAGAATGCCTAACTTGAATTATCTCAAAGTGTGTGGGTGTTTGGCTAAGGTTGCGGTTCCTAAGCCTAAAAAGCTTAAGGTAGGACTAAAGACTATTGACTGTGTTTTTATCGGATATGCTCAGAATAGCAATGCATATCGTTTACTTGTTCACAAATCAGAGATCCCAAATATACATGTCAATACGATCATTGGATCAAGGGACGCCTCGTTCTTTGAAAATATATTCAGTATAACATGTATGAGTTAATTGATAATAATAAGAGGTCTCGAGATACTATATCTAGAAGTGATCCAATGGAGGAGGATGAACCTAGAGCGTAGTAAAAGACAAAAGGACTTCCACGTCTTTTGGACTGATTTCTTAACGTATCTTGTTGGAGAATGAGCCTCGAACATTTAAAGAAATTTGTGACTTCTGAAGCCCGATTCACGGAAAGAAGCGTATCAATAGTGAAGTTGAATCCATCTTGTCAAATCATACATGGAAATTGGTTGACCTTCCTCACAGTAATAAACCACTACAATGTAAGTGGATTTTCAAGAGGAATAAAGCGGATAGTGCTATTGATAAATATAAGACTAGACTTGTAGTAAAGGGGATCTGGCCGAAGCGAGAAGGTCTTGATTATTTTGATACTTATTCTGTTACTAAATTATCTATAAGGATGCTAATTGCTATACTTGGCCGGTGTAAAAAGCAGTCAATCAAATGGATGTGGCTTGGCCTTCTTAAGCGAGAGATTTGGAAGAAGAAATATATTTGGAACAACGAGAAGAATTCGTTGTTAGAGACGAGAAGCGAAGGAAATATGTCGGCTTATCAAGTCACTCTATGGATTGAAACAAGCACCAAAACAATGGCATGCTAAATTCGACGAAGTCATGTTGTCTAATGGTTTCAAGATTAATGAGTGCGATAAATGTGTATATGTTAAGAAAACTTAGAATTGCTTTGCCATTTTATGTCTATATGTAGATGACAATAACCTGTGACCGTGATGGTAGAAATACATTAAGAAAATCAAATGCTTGCAAGTAAATTTGAAATGAAAGATATGGGGGTCGCTGATGTTATTTTAGGAGTTAAAATCTATAAGACATCTGGAGGATTAGCTCTATCACAATCCCATTATATTGAAACGATTCTTGGAAAAAACAGAATCTAGGTATTGTACCAGTAAAGACTCCGATAGATGTTAATTTACATCTTTCTAGAATCTTGGTAATGAAAACAAAGTGAGTATACTAGTATCTTGGCGGAGTTTAATGTATGTCATGGGCGTACTAGGCCGGACATAGCTTGTGCGGTTAGCAAGCTAAAGATCGATTTACGATTAGTCAAATGAAAATCATTGGAAGCTATGAAAACGTTTATTGGGGCTACTTAAAGCATACTCGGGTATGCTCGCGTTACACAGAATCTTCGCGGTACTTGGAATGCGTGATGCAAATTGGATAACCGGCACTAAATACACAAAATCAATAAGTGGATATGTATTCACACTTGGTGGGGCGGCAGTGTCTTGGAAATCATCCAAACAAACTTGTATTGCTAGGTCCACTATGGAATCATAATTTATTGCTTTGGATAAAGTGGAGATTTAGAAAAGCCCAAAGTGGCTTGAGAATTTCTTGGGAAGATAATCTAATTAAGGCTAAAAACCCGATTGCCAAGCTATATGTATACATTGTGATAGTCAGCGAGGCAATAGGAAGGGCAAGGAATGTCAGTAGTACAACGGTAAAGTCATAGACACATCTGGGTTGAAGACAGCGAGACCGTGATAAGACAAGCTTCTTTCCTAATAGAATTATCATAGATTGACTAATGTGAGTCAAAAGATATTGCGGATCCATTAACAAAGGCCTAACTAGAGAGATGGTTGTAAAGAAACATCAAGGGAATGGGGTTTAAGGCCACTAAACAAGTCATCATAAGCGGGACACCTACCTAGTTGTGGAGATCCTAGGATCTAGGTTCAAAGGACAACTAGTCATGAAGGAGTGTGAAGTCTTGTCAAATTTGTTTACTCATTAGGATAAAGGCGGTATTAATATGTGAAGGTTAAGCGAAACTTAATGATTGTGGGTATATGTTCAGAAATCACATGTGAGTGAAGTGGTAAGCACGTGAGGTGAAAAGGCCAGGGTCTCTAAAACACTCATGAGACGAGAGCGGGTGTTCACGGCCCAACGAACCTAACGATGCGAGCCAATTTTGTTCGAGAAGCGGTTGTGTGATTTCTATTGTCTGAAACACACGAAGGTCGACAGTTCAAAGACATCAAGTCTACTTATTGACCGAGTAAGCTCGATAGGTTTCACTAAGGAAAGTTCAAAGTCTCAGACTACTTATCCCGATACAAAATTTTCTCATGGAATAATCGCACTTTGCATTTCATGCATACATGGAAAGTATTGATATCAGAACTTTTCATTCATGTGGGGGATTGTTGGGACTTGGAATCCACAAAACCCATAATTGAATGAAAAGTGTGTCCCTATCGAATAGAAATAAGGAGGGAGATGAGTTTAAATAGTTGAACCTCTCAAATGGGTTTGGGCCCCGAGAATGCCCTTTTGTGGAAGGGGAGAGGACTGCGAAGCTAGGTTGGTGTCCAGCACCGCCGTTAAATCCCATTGGCCGGCTTTCGGATCATTTTTTCGAGGAACCAACATGTTTGTTCGTGAAGACACGTCTTGGCATATATATTTACTCCTGCTTTCTTCATTTTTTCAAAAAAATCTCACTTCACTTCATCGTCATTACCATCCATTTGTGCGATTGTTATATTTGTTGAGTTAGGTCGGAGTCCTCGGAGCTACATCTTTGCCCGGAGGAACGAGGTCCGTTCTATCTGAGAGACGATTGTCCACTATCCTCGATGCTTGATTGAGGGCCAAATTAGTGGACCACAGCGTTATTTCGTTGAGAACCGGATCAGTCGATTGTTTGTTTGTCGCTGCAGTTTGTTTTCATGACATTTCAGTTTACAGTTTCTAGTATCCCGAACATCTGCGACAACAAAAATAGCGCCCGTTCCACCTCTGTTGACACCACATAAATGGCATACTGAATTCTCAATGCTAGTTCACATAAATAAGCAAGTCTCTTAGTCATTGTCTTCTGGCTGCTACTTATTTGTCAGTACCTCTCCCCTACTGTTAACTGGTAAGTAGTCCTAAAATATTCCAAGCTTGTTTCCATTTCCTTGTCTTTTCATCTCATAGACAAAATAGAGGATTATAATTCAATTTCTTTGTTAGTTATTCTTAGTGCGGAAATTCATCACCAGGGGTTCACATGTGGTTAGATTTTCACAGATAACAACAAAAAAGTCTGTTCATGATCTCTTCGGCCACAGATACAATGAGCGTAGTTGACATATTGAATGTGGAAAGTCGTTTTTCACCAGCAATTAAAAAGGTCTATCTTCTTTTCTTCCCCTTTGACACAGGCATTATGCAATTTATACTCATGGGGCATTCACTCCTTGGGCTAAATTAATCCTCAAATGCATCCATATAAGAACACATCTTTTACTAACAGAACCATTGGGATTTTCCTTCGATTTCTTTGTTGTTGGTTAAGGCATGGATTTAATTCAAAGTTTGTTTGACCCATGGAATTGCAGTATTCTCAGGTTTATATTTAAGTTGTGATTAAAAACAAGATCATTTAGTGGTTGTGAGAATTGAAAATATGCCTTTGTGATTTAGGAGAGAGCAAATTGAATGGGCTTTTTATAATCTGGACTCTGGAGCAACCAGAGCAAGTGCTCATATAATTGTTTGGATTGTACAAAGCACCTTTGTCAATGACGGATTTTGTTGAATATCTGGGCTTAGAAGTAGGTTGAAGTATTGTGGAAAATGAAAATGTTAGGTCATGTTTAGTAGGTAGAAAATTTTATGTTTTAACATTGGCTTTAGCAAAGGAAAAGCAGCGTTTAGTTCACGAGAATCGAGGAATAACAAAATTTTGAAAAGCAAAGAAAATGAATTCACTATTTTACGACATTTTTATATATGAATCAGAAAAGCTGTTATATGTTGTTTTCGCATTTTAGTCATCCCAGCAAAGAGTTGGTTGAATTAAGGATAACGAAAACATGGGATTGACTATTTTCTTCTTTTCTTAAACTTCGTCTTCAGCCGATTTTCTTCTCAATCATTACATGAAAACTTGGGATTTGTGAATAGTAACACATTTTTAAGCGGCATTTTTAGGTGTTTTGTTAACTTCATTTTGAGAAAATGGTTTCTAAGCAGTTTTAACTTGTGCTTTTTATTTTAGCCGAGTGATATGAAACGTATTTTAAAAAATGGCTTAAGATTAGAATACAAAATTTTTAAATGATACAGATTTTGGATAGAGTTAAAAAATTTTGTGAACTAAACGGGGCCTTACCTTTTGGATTTCCATGCCTGGTATTCTTCATTATCGTCCATCAGTTTGTCACTAACATTCTGCTTCTTTTTATCATTTTTTTTGGTGAAACAGAAACGGAGAATTTATTACCAACTGGAAGTTTGTTCTTTGATAATATAGGACAGATGCTTATGACTGATTCTCAGAATTAAATCACCTACAAATTTCAGGTCATTCGCCATTCTCACAAACCATGAAACATCTCTGTTATTCTCTACTACCTGCCTTTCTGTATTTTTGCAGAAAAACAGGGCAATCATCCTTGTTCAAAATTTTGAAATACTTGTAATTACAGTTAACCCGTTATTTTTCTTTACCAGCTATTGTTTCAAATGAGTTATCAATCTTTGGATTTCAGAAAATCATCTCATCTTTATCTCATTCCCATGATAACTTTGTCCTTCTAAATTTCTAATGCTACCGTCCTTAGTTGAGTTGAGGTAAGAGTTTCACTATAAACAAAAAACATAGCCTTAAAACTGACAATGTAGACTCCTTGTGTTTCCCTCCATTTTCTCAGCAACCAAACGAATGGTATCACTCTAATATTAATACAAGTGGAGGAATTAACAGAAGAAATGAGATCAATACTTAATTCTAGACACTGCTCTTGATAGAAACTGTATCCAGTGACATGGCCCCGTGTAATTCAAATTAAGGATGGAAAAGATGATAAATGTTAATACAATTCAAATATCGGTTTCACAAAACTATGACTCTATGAGGCATGAGGTTACAAAATTAACACAATTTTATCATTTATTCGAATTGAAATCAGGCACTGTTACCAAATTAATTGGAGAAAAGAAACTCATTCTGCTGCTTGCAACAACAACTTGCTATAAGTATAAATCCCGGCCAATCCTCTCTTCCTCCACATCAAACATCATCCTCACCACCATCGAAGCGTCAAAGTCTGCAACAATGGCAAGGAAGAATCAAGTGGTAGTATCAGCTGTATGCGTGTGTATGCTGCTCTATTCTGGGGTCGCCCACAAAGCCCCAGCGCCGCCGCCGCCGCCGCCGCCGCCGCTGCCTCAGTTTCCAAACATACCAGGTCTATTCCCGCCATTCATGGGCATAGATTTACAGAAGTGCTGGTCGTCGATCATGAGTGTAGAAGGATGCATTTGGGAGATTTATATGGCGCTTTTCAGTTTCCAGTTCGGGTCTCTCGGCCCTGCTTGCTGTAAGGCTATTGTTACCATTAGCGAGAATTGCTGGCAGAAGATGTTTCCTTTCACTCCTATATTTCCGCCATTGCTCAAGAGTACCTGTGCTAGCTCCCCCCCAAACCCTTTGGCCTAATTGGCTCCATAACCAGTAGTATACAGGAACAAATTGGTAGCTAGCGAATAAGAGTTGATGATGATGATTCTTCTGTCAGATGACTGATTCTCTCTCTCTTTCTCTCTCCACTTCCCATTTAGTGTCAGCAAATTTAATCAATTAAATAACTAGCCTAGTTGGTTTTTTTTTTTTGGGATTACATTTGCTTTTTTCTTCATTCATGCACAAACTAGTGCTTGTTAGAAGATAGCAGTTGTCTGGGATCCTTTCCCTTTCCATTATACGACAGTGATTCCGATTGTACACAGAGCACTACTAGACTAAATTCTAATAATAAATTAGAAAACTATATCTCACTAATAATTGTTTGGGAATATGGTTGAGATCAGAATCATCTTCTTGGCTCAAGGTAGGAGTTGTCCTGCTAAGCTAATTTGTTCATTCTTACTTATTTAACACTTCCAACTCAATTCACAAGAAATTTCTCAACTAACTCCATGCCAAGTTATGATTAAAATTTCATTGTATTTTTCCCAAGAAAAAAGTCTTTGTCTGATTCGGTTGGCTAAATATCAATTTTCACCATTTAGTAAGTGTAAAGAGCATCCCCTTTTGACAGAAACCTCAATAAATATTAACCATGGATTTATGTGAAAAAATAACTTCAGGAGATAAGAAATTTCTGACCCTGTACATTGCATACTCAAAAACCGAAAATTGAAGTAATAGAATTGAATGCTTCCTTAACTGAGAGAGGTTGCCCTGTTGCTGTAATTCAAAATGAAGTTTTTTAAAAAAAAAAAAGACACTTGTTAGAATCCCCATAAGGGTTATCTCTTCCAAAACGAATTTGGATGTTTTATGACATGATCCAGACTAGCATCAACTTCCTTCACTCAATACTTGACTGAGTCAATTCCTTCTGAGTTTTCACTCTAACTGTCTAACATATAACAAATCAGTCCACAAGTTATTCCAAACTAGGTCATGATAAGAAATGAAAAGGTTTTTTTTTCCAAGATTCTTTTATTTTCTTAGTTTTAGTTGTACCACTCCATTAGGACACTGAAAAGACGACAGAGAAGACAAAAATGTGCTCATTTTAATTCATACCTCACCAAAAGCATGTACAGAATCATTGAATATAAAACAAAAAAAAACCATGTCTCTGTCCTTATAGATCCTAGAACAAAGTTGAAACTCTGGTAGAGTGGACTATAAAGGCAATGGTTCAGTAGCATAAAGGAACACAGCTTGCAAGAACTCAGTACAGAAAATGGCATCTCCTATCACCATTTTTCTGTAGCACTCCCTATTTTAATAATTCAGGAATTGTCTACTGGGGTCAGAATGCAAATGAAGACATTTTTGCTGAGACTTGCAGGACAGGGAGCTATGACTTTGTGAACATAGCTTTTTTTCAACATTGGAAAATTTCCAGACTCCCATGATCAACCTTATGCAGATTTGTTATTTTCCATGTATTTTTCCTCTGCTGAAATATTTTTCTTCCCCACATGTCTCTTACCATTTATCATCTCATTGCAAGCTCGACATAGAAAATACCACTTCAACTCATCTTCAATTTGTGATGCATTTTAAACTTTGAATTAAATCCATACCTTAACCAACATCTAAGAACCCGAAGGAGGTTGTTAATCACAGATATGGGCAGAACATGGACCACTCTTCCGACCATTTACAGGAAAATCCCGATGGTTCTGTTAGTAAATTATGGCTTCTTATATGGATACACTTGATAAGTAATTTAGCTTAGGCTGTGAACGCCCTATAAGTATAAATTGCCTAATTCCCCATGTCAAAGAAATAAAGAAAATAGTCCAAGTTAATTTTCACGTGAGAACCGATTTATGTTGATATTCAGAACTAAGGAATCGCTGGAAGGAATATATTCGATTTCAGCAAACTGGGGCTATTTATAACCCTTACAAAATAGAAGGGAAATAACAAACCACGCTTTACAAGCCTATAACGTGGTGATTAAAATTTGAAACAAAACAAACTCTATCGCCATTGAAAGAATAGATCTCACAAGAGACTAGGACTTATTAACAAACTATTGAATGAAAACAAAAACACTTCAAGCGAAATATAACAAATTATATCCTAACATTTCCCTCCCTTAAGCTAATGCATCTGCACTTATCTTACTTTAGTAACTTCAGTCACTCCAAGCATGCCATGAAGCTTCTCAAACTGCTCCAGCTTTAATGGTTTTGTCATAATATCTGCAATTTGATCTTGAGAATTGCAGTAGCTCAGCTCAACGACTCCATCATTCACCAAGTCTCTTAGAAAAGGGAATCTTACATCAATATGCTTGCATGAAACAACGGATTCTTAGACAACTGTATAGTGGAGCTGTTATCACACATAATCACAGTGCTTGTCTTCTCTTTAACTCCAAGTTTCTCCAACACCCTTTTGAGCCATGTGACAAGCACACAATGCTGTTTGCTATATACTCACCTTTTGTAGTAGAAGAGCAATATTGCCCGATTGTTTCTTTGAGGACTAAGCTTGACTCCCGAGACCAAACATAAACATAAACCTGGAGGTACTTCTCCGATCGTCCAAGTTGCGGTATAATCATTGTTTGTAAAGGCCATGATTCTCAAGCTGCTTTCTCCTTTTTTATAAAAAATCCCAAGATCAGTTGTACCTTTTAAGTACCTTAAAATTATTTTTGCCGCAACCTAGTGTGACATAGTGGGACTAGACATGAATATGCTTATCAAACTAACACCATACATCAAGTTAGGCCTAGTTACAGACTTACAGTCAAGTACATGAGGCTTCCAACCACTTGCTTGAATAGAGTTTCATCAATTCTAACTCCACCCTTGTCCTTAGACAGATTTGTACCTGGCACTATTGGATTCTTCATTGCGTTACTATCACCCATACCAAACCTTGCTAACACTTCTCGTGCATACCTGGCACGCGGATAGAAAATTCCATGCCGAACAAGCATTTAACTTCTACTCAGAAATGTTTCATCCTCCCCCAACTCGGACATATCAAATTCTAACATCATTGAATTTTTAAATCATCACACATGCTTCTATCATTCGGTAAAGATCGATCGCCAACATAAGACTTACTATTAATATTTTACCTAATTTCGACTTTGTGAACAATGTGTGCTCGCTGGAACACGTCTCAAAATCTTCGTGCACAAAATAAGCTTCAATTCTGCTGTACCAAGCTCGCGACGTCTGTTTAAGGCCATATAATGTTTTCCTCAACCTATAGACTTTCTCTTCTTCTCCTTTCTTTATGAATCCCTCAAGTTGTTGCACAAACACTTTCTCCTTGAGCTCCCTGTGAAGAAAGGCACTCTTCACATCGAGTTGAAAAACCTCCTAGCAGAATTGAGCAGCCATTGCAAGTATCACACGGATGGTGTTAAGTGTTGCCACTGGAGCAAACACTTCAGTGTAATCTATTCCATGGCGTTGTGTATACCCTTTTGCCACCAGTATTGCTTTGAACTTCTCCACATCCCTATCTTCGTTAAGCTTAGTTTTGAACACCCACTTAACTCCAATAGGTTTGACTCATGTGACCTGATAATTTCCCGAGAGTTGGTTCCTCTCGATGGCTTCATTTTTTTTTTTTTTTTTTTTTTTTTGCGACATTGCTTCCTTTCATTTCTTGTTTTTCATTGCTTCTCCAAATGAAACCGGGTTATTCTTAGTCACCATCATCATTGCATTCAAATTCTCTTCTTCAAATAATCCTTCCCCTGTTTCATAATCCGCCATCCAACTTGGTGCTCTTCTTTCTCGTACACCCCTCCCTTCAGCCAATTCTCCATGTGTATTAAAGTTTGGTTCATTTGGAGGTGACTCTATTGGACTGCTACTCGAACTGCTGGAACTACTACTCGAATTGTTTGAACCTATTCCATCATTTTCTTCTTCATTATGGTCATCCTCTTCATCACTTTCATCTTCATCTTCCCATTCTAATATATCTCGCTAGATTTCTTCCTCTATTCTGCCCTAGTCCTAACTTTCTTCTTCTTCTTCAAAGACAACATCCATGCTAACGATGATCTTCTTTGAAACTGGTTCAAATAACCTCCACGCCTTAGACTCATCACTGACTCCTAGGAAGACACATTTTCTGCTCTTATCATCCAACTTACTCCTCCTTTGATCCGGTACATGAACATGTGCCACACATCCGAAAAATTGAATGCTCTACCCTTTGGTTTCTCACCACTCCATGCCTCTAGAGTCTTGTTTTCAACTGCTACTGTTGGACATCGATTCTAAATATGCACACACCATCTCACAGCCTCGGGCCAGAAAGCTTTAGGAACTTGCTTCTCATTTAACATGGATCGAACAACATTCATAATCGTCTTGTTCTTCCTCTCGGCAACTCCGTTCTGTTGAGGAGTATAAAAATTTAAATCAATTGTCTGCGATGCTATAATTGACCAGAAAACTCTCAAACTTGTTAGAGTGAACTCCACTTTGCCCTATCTATCCTTAAACAAGTTATGTATGCACCTATCTCCTTTTCAACATAAGCCTTATAATTTTTTAATGTAACAAAAGCTTCTGACTTCTCATGTAAGAAATAAACCCAAGTTTTACGAGTAAGATCATCCATAAAACATAAGATGTACCTTTTGTCACTATTCGAAGCTGGCTTGATAGGACCATATTTATCCGAATGCACTAGTTGAAGCTACTTTGATGCCCTCCACAAACTCCTCCTTAGTACAAGCTCTCTATGTTGCTTGCCGGTTAAGCATGTGGTGCATATCTTCTTTGGAGACTTCAGAGAGGGTAAACCAACCACCATCTTCTTGTAAGAAAGCGTTCTCAGTCCCTTGTGGTTCAAGTGTGACGCCCCCAACTTGGCACACGGTGTTAAGCGAGGGTGTCATTTTTTTTTTCCTGTTTACTATCAACTTATAAACTTTAAGCTTGTTCATTCATATAATGTTAAACGTTTAACTTGTAATATATTTTGTAGCAGCGGATTACAAAATATATAAAAGCTCCATATATGAAAGTGTTCAACATTTACAATATTTACATTGCTTACAAAAGAAACAAAATACATATACATTAGACCAAATGGTCTTTAGTGATACTAGTGATGTGTTGACTTTGATTCGCGATCACGAGGTTATCGCGTCTCCGGTTTCTCTTCGTACCTACGGATGAAACACGTACCAAGAAACATAACCCAGTAGGAATAACACCATTGAACGACCTTTGTAGGATCATCTCACTTTAGATACATGCATATACTTATGACACATATAACATTTACATTTATTTATCCATTTCTCATATCTACTTTTTCATAACATGTTTAGTTTGTTATCATATTTTCTATACTTTTCGTGTCATCTTACACTTTACTTATTGTTCTTATAACCATATACTATCATCACATAGCAGTGCTATGCTCCTCATATTATGTCATATATCATATACATCTCATTTGCTTATACTTGTCATTAGCTTTTATGTTTCATGCCTGCTGCATAAACCTTAGAAATGGATATAGGAAAGAACTGTATGTATTCGAAGGTACTATCAGCATGCGAGACGGTGATCTCTATGCAATATGACGAAGCGGAGACGTATAATGATCAAGCGGGATCTATGCCATCGGCCCGAAAGCAGGCGCCGATATTTATAAATTGTATGCTGCAACAATTGTATTCCTATAGGCATACCTATCTATCCAACTACCTGGTCATAAGCAGACAATCAGTTTTATTCTGTTTTCTTAACAATCTTTCAAGTATTAGAAAAGATATCTCATATACATGAATAGCTAAATTATAAGTAATATCTTGTAAATATTCATTATCAATTAATCTCTTATAAACATTTAACTGTCTTTTTTCATATAACAAAATTATATATGTATTATCTTTAACTTTCATAACACATGTTATCATAATCATATTACTATGATGCATTATTTCATATAACAATACATTTATATAACCTTTATACAATTTCAGTTTATAATAATTATGCTGGCTGAGTTCTAGGCAACTCCTAGAAGTCATTTTTCGACTACAATTTTGACCATGTAAGCGAGTTGTTAGAGAGAGTGATCTTCCTAACTCCAATACCTATGTCTTAAGTTTCTTATGGTTCAAACATCATGTCATTTGGACTAATAATTTGGGAGATATGGTCTAAACACTCAGAACTGTTCTTGGACAATTTCCAGGAACAGAATCTGGAATTGTGTTTTATATTTGAAAATTTTCTAGGAATATTAAAGACATAATTTGATCATACTTTATTCATGAATGTTATTCTCCCAGATGTCTAGTTTGTACAAAAATTTGAATCACCTTATTTGGACCAGTATAACTAATTATGATTTAAACAAGATTACTCGAGTTTAAAGGGACTGTTTGGGGCAGTTTCGAGGACTAAATTGTTCTACTTTAATTTTCTAGGTCCAATTGGGTCCAAATTTGGATATACTTATTTCAGAAATATTTGTTCTCCTATAAGTCTAGTTTACCCAAAAATTTGAATCACTCAATTTGAATGAGTGATGGCCAAAACAAAAACATGGATTTAAAAAAAAAACGGACAGCAACTCCCCTAAAACGCAACATTTTCTCTATACAAAATTTTCCTTCATTGAGAACCACAACCAAATCAAACAACCATTCCAAACAAGGAGTCTACACAAAAAGAGGTATTTCAAACCTCCAAACAAGTATCCCTATACATATCCATACAAAAATCCATAAAAAAAATCCATACAAACAATTCCATACCTTGATTTCTTCTTCTTCTCTTCCCTTCTTCTTCTTCTTCTTCTCCTTCTCTTTTCTTCTCCTCTCTTCACCTTATCCGGTTTGCCCTATCACCCAAAGACCAAAATGAGATATTATTTTGACCTTATCCTGTGACACCCCTATCCTGGGGGTCCCGTTGACAACCCGTTAACGTGCGGAAACCTGTGGATATCGGTTGTCCAGATATCACACTCATTTGTCTCATATATTGAGACCCATTCCTGCATATTTAATTCCAAAATATACAAAAATATATGATAGATTATTTAATCAACAATCCTTTTATACAACAAAAGGTATACATGTTACCTTTCGAATATAATACATAGTAAAACAAAACAAAACAAAGCCTCATTCGGCTCTCATCCCCCTTTGTGCGGTCCATATGCGGGTCGGGCGCTACCCAGGACTGTACTTGAAGGGGGTCCACGGCGGGGTGAACAAAGCCTAGTAGAGAATGGCTCATCACGGGCTACTCATCCCAAGTGCACTGCAATGGTGCTAATAACCTTCAACGAGTCAAATAATCTACATGGATGTCATATGTCATGCATGAAATGTCATCATGCCCGCCTTATCTGAGTCCTTTCGCGATTTCCCTCACATGCATATGCCAAGTGTGAAAACCGACTTATTTATTACCAATGACCCATGCTCGAGCCCTCACCGGCTCCATTGCAATGCAAGTTCAATGGGCAATAATCCGAGTCAATCCGACTCATCCACCGCAAACCAGTCTATGTGATAAACATAACCGTGTGTCTTCTTTAGACATGAGAACTTTTAGGATCACACATGGGTTATCTTACACCCATGTTGAGAACTTTTCGGATCGCCTGTGGTCTCTTCTGGCACATGTTCTAGGCTTTTCACCCGAGGGGGTTAATGGTCCCCTCTTGCTCCGCCTAACACACATTATTTATATTTATTTTTCTCATTTTATGATTTAAACCATGAGACATTTATTGGACGTCATCCAAAGTACGAGCTCACTACCCATTCATCAACAATGATGATGGGTGACCACTCAGCACACACACACCCAACATAATCGTTGTCCTGTGCATATGCAATCTTATCCTTACTTCCGCAGGTTCTCATGTTACATGTATGATGCACATTACATGGAACATTCTACTGTCGTACTTCATGTAAAGTACCATGTAAACATATATAATTCACATCCATTGCCATTAATACATTTAAATACACATATATTAACATATCTTACATATTCAGCATGTTATTAAATTTCGGCAATAACACACAAAAAACACTTCACATAAAATAATTCCGCGTAATAAAAAAAATCTGAAACAGTGAAATTTTTAGTTTTGTTTTTAACGATAAGAATTGCTTCTAAACTGATGAATGTCCCAAAAAACGGAGTTCACTATAAAATCCATAACGATCCAGACTTAGGTCTGGATCGATCACTTGTCTTCTGAGCAGCCCACAAACATCGAAATATATATATATATATATATATATATATATATATATATATATATTTTTTCCAATTTTATCCAATTTTACCGAGTTTCGGACGCGGCCTGGAATCAAAACCAATCTCAAAACTGTGTCATGCACGGTCGAAAGCGGCCACGACAAAATCCAACATGCATTTTCCGGCCAAATCTTGCACCAAAGCGGCGTGGACAAACCTTTAAAACCGGTCGGTTGTTTGAAAAAACGGTCTCATGGCGGCTTCAGTCTGTGGTCGGTTCTAACCCCTGACCATTCTGACCTTAAATGAAAGGCAGTAGGCCCTGCCTCTTGGAGCATGAAGCACTTAGAATCCTTCGTTCTTAGTGCCCTACTCGTAGCTCGTCGAGGAGTAGACAAGCTTTAGTGCCAGATAGAACTCAGGCCATTAGACATAGTAAATATTTGGACAACTTTGTTTTTTTTTTTTTTTTCCTTTTTTTTCTCTTCTTTCTCCACGCACCCTTTGTTTCCTCCTTTCTTTTCCTTTGTAATGTTTTTTTCGTTTCTCCTTTCCTTTCCTATGAACTATTTTCTTTCTTTTCTTTTCTTTTTGCTTTTCTTTCCTCTTACCCAACGAATTCTTTTTTGTTCCTCTCTCATTTCATTTTCTCATTCTTTTCTTCTCATTTTCTCTTTTCTCTTGGCAATTTCTCTTCTCTTTTTGGAGCACACTTGATCATTCGGTCAAGGGAGGAAATTTCCTCCTTACTCGTAATCCATTTGTGTGGTCTTTGGATTTTCTCTTTTCTTTTATTTATTTATTTAAAACATTAAGTTATTGGACTCGTGACTTAATGGGACTGTGGGATCGTGCATATGTGGCTCAATGTAAGCCATTCCTTTGTAGTAGACCGCATGGAGCTTTCTTGTCGAGTGTCATTTCTCTTAGGAATGTAATGTGGCGTCTCCTTAACCATGCCATGTGTCATCCGACACCCTACATCTCAAAAAACGTGCAATTCTGACTGTCTCGAAATTCGACGAAGTTCGACGTGATAGTTAGATTTCGCGAGACAATTCTAACGCTAAATTATGTTTTATCATACGAGATACAGAAAATTTAGGGTTTTAATACTTATCTTATTTCGTGAAGTGCTTGTTTTGCCATTTTTAGAAAAAATGGAATTTTCTCGGGTTTACATATCCTCGTTTAGAGTTAAAGGCCATGTTTAGCAACTCATTTTTTGAATTCTTTTCAATTTTTGCATTAGGTCCCTCATCTCTATTATTTGCGATGCTTATTCGGTTCCTACTTTGGCATACAATCTTTTATTCTTATGTCATTTGGGTCCTTAATTGAAAATTTACTAATTTACCCTTGCCTTTTGTATTAATTCCAGGTTTTGCTTATTTTATTTTTAGCATTATTTTATTCTGGAAAAATATAAATTTACTTTTATTATACCATAAACATGTTATAAAACTGTCAGGGTATAATTTAGGGTGTTACATCAAGTGCCCAAAACAACAATGCCACATGTGAGCTTCTTTCTTCGATACAGCTTCAGCTTGTAAACACATAAATTTTTCAATGCCATAGAAGCTAAGAGATAAAACATTCTATTCCCGCTCATATCAGTTTGCATAATCAACCCCCTCTTGGGATGAAATACTTTGCAAGTTCCATCCTAAATCAAAATGGCTAACCCCTTCTCTTGAAGTTGTCCTATGCTTAATACATTGTTCTTAAGCTCAGGAATATAGTAAACATCAGATATTACAGGTTATGCCATTCGATTAACACACACCCTTATACTTGACACCTTTCACCGTTTCCATTCTCGTATCATTCGAGCTTGACATTCGATTGAAATCTTCTTCCAAATCGAGAACCATTCTTTGTTCCCTGTCATATGATTACTACAGCCCGAGTCAAAGAACCATACCTCTTTCTCTTTGTTTGATGAAGCTCTTCGCAGGACATCGGTAGCTTGGGTAATATATGATGTTTATTATATTCCTGAGCTCAAGAACAATTTATTAAGCATAGGACAACTTCAAGAGAAGGGGTTAGCCATTTAATTGCACCCTTATACTTCATTTTGCTACCACTGCCATTCTCGTATCATTCCCAAGCTTCACTGTCCAACTGAAATCTTCTTCAAATCGAGAACACTTTGTTCCCAGTCATATGATTCTTTATGACCAGTGAAAAGCGTACCTCTTTTCTCTTTGTTTGATGAAGCTCTTCATAGGACATCAGCAAAAGCTCATCTTCTTCCTCCAACTCAGCATAATTTGCTTTCTTTTCCCAGTCGGGACACTCGTATTGAAAGTGTCTAACTTACATGGCATTGAAACACTTTCGATAATTGCTTTGTTTAGAGATTGTCTCCCTCTACCTCTGCCACGTCCTCCTCTAAACACACCTCGACCCCTTCCTCTGCCTGACCTATCTTCCTGAGCCACTTTCAACACATGTTCCTCCTCTTGGTATCCCTGCATCCTTTGTTCATGGACAAGCAGACTCCCATGCAATTCATCAATTCTCAAAGTACTTAAATCATTTGACTCCTCTACTGAACAAACTACATAATTGAACTTGGTCGTCAATGATCTAAGTATCTTACCAACCACTGTACTCTGCTCCATTGTCTCACCATTTGACTTCATCTTGTTCACCACAGTCAAGGTTCGTCCCAAGAAGTTGTCTACCTTCTCTCATTCTTTCATGGCAAGCAACTCAAACTCCCTTCTCAGTGCTTGAAGTTGTGCCCTTTTCACCTTCGTGGACCCTTGATACTTATGTTTCATTGAGTCCCAAATTGCCTTTGACGTCCCCTTGTCGAGATTTGTTTCCAGGATTTCTCTATCAATTGCTTGGAACATGAAGTTCTTGACTTTCAAATATTTGAGCTTGGCCTCCTCCACAGTCTTCCTTTGCGCCTCACTCGCTAGTCTTTGTCCCGGTGCGGTATAAGGGATCCGCCAGTCCACCGGCTCCCTCTCCTTGCTCCTCAGAAAGTTCTCCATTATCATTGACCAATAATCATAATGGCCATCGAACCTCAGAATGGACGGTTGCATAAACTTCTATGAGGTTGAGATTATGATCTCTTTGTGTTTAACTCACACTTCTCATAAACTCTTGTGTTTGTCCTAAATTTCACACACTAACCGGGCTTGCGTCTGAGCTCGTGCAAATGTTGATATTGAAACTAAGGAATAATTTGGAAGGAATATATTCGATTTAATAAGCTGGGGCTATTTATAGCCTTTACAAAACATAAGGGAAATAACAAACCACGCTTTACAAGCCTATAATGTGGTGATTAAAATTTGAAACAAAACAAACTCTATCCTTCCTGAAGAATAGATCGTCTTAGAGACTAGGACTTATTAACAGACTATTGAATGAAAACAAAGACTACTTCAAATAGAAATATAATAAATTATATCTAACAATTTCCACATTCAATATGTCACCTACACTCATTGTTGTGAGTACCATGGCCTTTAGGCCCAAACCCACTACTCAATGGGACTAGCACTCGCGCGAGCTCACGAGCTTTGGCTTGGAGTCTATGCGGCTAAGAGCGACTGTATTTATATTAAAAAGCCAGCATGTGAACCTGACTAGACGGTAGAATCCACAGAGATCGTATGGGATCTCGAGTCCCCCAGTCGGCCATCCTACCGCATACGGAAAGGGTATTATGGATAACTATATTAGGGAGGAAATCACTCGCATGATATTTATCCCAGATCTCCCAATGTCCAAATCTCATACGTCTCGAAAACATTAATCCTCGATAAGGAAGAACTAGTCCTTGATAAGGAAATAGAGATCTTTTCACCAAAATCACGAGATTATCTTTCCTAAATGCTTCTCTACTCTGGGGTCCCCCACACAGCCCTAGTGTCACCGCCGCCACCGCCGCTACCGCCGCCTCAGTTTCCAAACATACCAGGTCTATTCTCGTCATTCATGAGCATAGATTTACAGAAGTGTTGGTCGTCAATCGTGAGTGTAGAAGGATGCGTTTGGGAGATATATATGGCGCTTTTCAATTTCCAGTTCGGGTCTCTCAGCCCTGCTTGTTGTAAGGCTATTGTTACCATTAACGAGAATTGTTGGCAAAGATGTTTCCTCTCACTCCTATATTTCTGCCATTGCTCAAGAGTACCTGTGCTAGCTCCCCCTTAAAGCCTTTGGCCTAATTGGGTCAAATTAACCAGTAGTGTCGTTACTTGGATCGTTTGACCTTTGGGGCATTAGCGATGCAATGATAACCTGCAAAAAAAAAAAAAAGGGTATGACAGCGGAGTGCCGGCCGCCTCTTTGATATTAAGTCAGCAAAAGGGGTGGAGAAAAGAAAGAAGGGAGTTAGCGCAGTTGGAGTTGCATACCTTTCCCTTGGGGGGAGGGGAGTCTTTGCTTTATACTCGAATTCCTCCTTGATTTTAGGAAAGATAATCTTGTGATTTTGGTGATAAGGTATCTTTTTCCTTATCAAGGATTAGTTATTCCTTATTGAGGAATAATGTTTTTGAGGCATATGAGATTTGGATATTGGGAGATCCATGGATAAACATCCTGCATGTGATTTCCTCCACTAATGGTTATCCATAACACACTTTCCATGTGCAGTGGGATGGGTGGTCGGGACTCGGGATCGGACGGGGTTTAAATATCTGTTGGTTAAGATTCACACATGGTTGTCTGACAGGTGGCTTGGGTCGTTGCATGATGCGGAGCCGGGCGGTGAGCTGTGCGGTATTTGGGCTGATGGTGGTGGGTGCAGGCCGAATCTTATCAGGTACTCCTGACCCCCTTTTTTTCGACTAGAGTTGTGCCCTTCGGTCGGGAAAATCTACGTTCGGGACCCAATTATAGGTGTAGGTTATTAATGCGCATATGTTCCAATGCGCTTGATATTCTGATGACGCATTCATTGCTCTTTTTGAAGCCCCTCCCCTGTATATATTGGAGTGAATCTCCGAAGTTCATGAAGTTTCCAATTGGTTCCTCTTCCGTTGCATGAAGCTTTCCCCTATTGGGATTTCCTCCTTCACCCGCATCCATAGGTCAGTGAAGGTGAAGTTATAGAGCTAGGCTTTCAGAAATCTC
Source organism: Tetrastigma voinierianum (assembly GCA_016808115.1). Lineage (NCBI taxonomy): Eukaryota > Viridiplantae > Streptophyta > Magnoliopsida > Vitales > Vitaceae > Tetrastigma > Tetrastigma voinierianum. Next base: position 91,405 of record JAEQBH010002611.1, read on the forward strand.
TGCAACTGTTTGTCACCAATGGATATTATGTGTTAGAGAACGACATTTGTGTTGACCTACTAGATGTCCCAGGTGGGAAGCTCGATTGTACTTAATTCCTTTTTCGGGGTTCTTCGCTGGGTGGGGTGCCCCCACCCCATCACAGTATTCCTCGTGTTGCGGCGGTCGAGTGTGATTCCCTTCTTCAGGTTCTTTGCAGGGACGGGTGCCCCCACGTCTGGCGCCCTCGAGTCGTAGCGGTCGGGGTGTATAGTGCGGGACGGAAGGTCTTCAAACATAATATTTCAAACTCTTTTTTTTCTTCCACTTTTTCCTTGTTTTTTTTCTTTTTTTTCTTTTGACAATCAGTCAGGTATGGTTACTTGGGCGGATTTGTAATGGGCCTATCATGGTTGTTTGGATGCATTTGTTTTTGTTTTATGTAACCATTGATGCCTATTGGCGCATTTTAATAAGATTTGGTTTTTGGGCATACTTGTGCACCAAACTTTCTTTCATTCTTTTACGTGTATGTTGGCAGGGACGAGTTGACTGAAGATGTATGAGAAGCCTTTCTTGGTTGTGAATGTGTTTCGGATTTTTATTTGCAGGGTGCTCTTTGGGTTCACGTAGCTAATGGGCCCCGGGAACCGTTTCGAAAGGCTAATCGAGGGCACAGCGACGCTACAGCGGACCTAGGCCTAAAGAACTATGGGCTTGGTGATTGATAGACCAGAATTTGGATCTTACAATCGGCGACTCATGCGTGGTTTAGTTATGCAATAAAGCGCCTTATGAATGCCAGCCCGGTGAGATTTAGGAAGCACGTTTCTCAATGCGAAATTTGAGTCTATTTAGCGTGTTTAATGTGCCTGTTCATGCCTTACCCTATATAGAGATAAGGATCCAGAAGTTAATTTCTTTATCGTTACTTACGAAGCCTCTAGCCTAAAGATCATTTGAGCATCTGCAACACTTTAGAAGATTTTTTCCAAGTAGCCGTTGAAGGTTTCCGACCATTTTCGAACTCTTGGTGGGTTTTTCCTCTGCTTTACTTAGATTTTTGTTTTTTTGTCACATGTGTATTGTTGTGTTAGTTTTATTGATCTCGCCTTGAATGAGATTTGTTGGTCGCCCAGTAAGGTTCCGCAAGCGGAACTATCATAACGTTGAGATGTGCTCATTCCCCAGGTGCATCGATAGTTTTAAAGGCTCTCAGTCACAGGGTTTAGTCTCTTGTCGTTTCGCTAAGAAGTCCTCGGTTGATCCCCTTTTCTTTGTTTACATAGAATGATGAAGTCAAGGGGGGCTTCTACCGTCCAGTTAGGCATAGGAGGGGTCAGGCGGAGTCACCCTCTTGTGAGCGAGCCTTGTGACCTGTAGTGAGTTGAGGTCCTTTTGAGTCCTGTAGTGTAGCAAGAATTTTGGGTGGGGTGAGCTTTTTCTCTGCGTGGGACGGGGTGAGATGCTATGTCGCCACTTGGAAGCGGTGATTGGTGAGACTTCGCTTCCGTTTGTCGTTGGTGAAAAACAATTCACGCACGTCACCCCGCGGAGCTCCTCTGCGCTTATTCGTAGAATGTTTTCATATTTTAATGGGTTGCGTGTGTAACTTTCTCTACCCGGCTAGATGTTCATTGGTAGAGATATGTTTGTCTATATGTTGAAGGCATTTGGGGGCCAGGGTAGGTTGTATGTCGACTCATAGTCCGGCTATAATTTTGTAACCGAGCTCCACGATTCCCCTAAGACGGAGCGAAGGGTGTTGTCTGATTGAGGCGGTGAGTGCAAGCGAGCTCTCTAAGGCTTCCTTTTGATGTGAATCAGTCTCTTATGTTCCCAAGTTGGTCTTAGTTTAGTGCAAATCATGTTTCCTTTAGGCGATCAGGTGTTTTGACACACATCGGGTTTTCTGATGCTATCCGGTAAAGCGCGAGCGAGGAGCCCGGCTAATCAATTGGATTGAGAAGGCTGGCACGGAGGCATTAGGCGATTACGGAATAATAGAGGCGCCAAGCATGATCATGAGCTTTTGTTGGCGGTGAAGACTTCAGGAGTTGGCGCCTCGCGCCTTTCTTATCATCCGCATCGTTTCGCGGTCGTTGCCGCGAGCTCATTGAGGGGTAGCGGTTCAGGCCTCGTAAGTCGAGGCCGGGTGGCGCTTCTCGGGCGGTTCTTTGCTTGAGAGATCAGGCGGGGCCGCTGCGACCTTAGTGGGGACTACGGGCCGGCCAGCCTAAAGTCGTGAGCTGCCCCTCGGCATGAAAAGAGAAGAAAGGGAGATGGGACGAGGGGCTCGACGAAAGAGAGGTAGTCGTGCCAGGTTGGAAGACTTAGGTGGATTTGGGTGGGTATAATTGTCAGTGAGCTTGGCGAGGAAGAGGAAATGTCTCGGCTTGCAGTCGGGTTTGCCGCACGGATGCGTAAGCGGGCTATAGGCTCAGAGGGTGAGTTTATCCCCATATCTAATGGGAAACGTTCAAAGTGGTCTTCACCAGATGATGAGGCTCAGAAAGAATTTGAACATTAATTTGAGTGGACTCCACATTGACCTTGATGATCGGTGGGTCTTGGAAGGCTCTCCCAATGAGGTCGGTCAACCTTTGGAGGAGGGATCAAGGCTGGGGAAGCCTTCGATGTCATTGAAATTAGAGGGGGCCCAGTCGAGGATATTTACTACTCGATACTCGCCCGAGCCTATAGATCACAGGAGTCTAGCAAGAAAGGCACGATCAGACAGGTGCCCTCTTGACCGCGGCCCACATTCCTCCTCGGGGAGAAGATCCATCCCAGTAGTATGGTTTCCACGATTTAGGGTGCTCGGAGATCATCCACCATGGAGCCACTATTGACAGAACACTCAGATTAACGCATATGTCTCGTGACTATCTAGTACTTAGGAGTACTAGTGGCAGCTCGCGTAGAGCAATATTCTATCTGGTTCATGTCTATAAATAAGGGCCCTTCCGGTGGTGACGGGACGAGGATCATATCCACTTAATCATGACTCACAGATGTTTGGCTGATGCGTCTTTGATTTTAGTACTTGATTACTAGTTACGCATAGTAATTTCTTCTAACTTTTCTTTTCATGGCCAGTGACAATTTGATGAGTATACTTTATACTCATTGTATCCTATGTTTTTACTTATATTTTTAGTAGTTTTAACATTATGAATAAGTGATCTAATGCTGCAAATGTTCAATTTTGTGATTAGGTCATCCATGAGCCAATATGGAGCAAAAACAAAAGAAGATAAAACCAAATCAGCAAACAACATACCACAACACTTGACTACTGTGTTTGATGAACAGCTGCTGTGATCACAGATTACCTGTCATATGGATGGATAGGAGACTCCTCAAGATCTTTCCAAAATACCTTATTCACTCCCACATTTGGTTTTCAAATGATAAAGTTATGACTCTTGGTAGTTGAAGGAAGAAGAAGAAGAGCTCAAAGTGACTAGTTTGAACACATTTGTAGATTTAGTCTTCATAATAATTTACAGTGTTTCCTTGTATGTTAGATTCTACATGAGAGCTTTCAACGGTACCACCAAGATCCACCCAAATGTCAATTCCCAGATGACAAAGTTATGGTCTTACTAAGTTGGTCAAAAAACAGGGGAGTTGTTGCAACGTCGTGACGTTGAGAACCAACGTCGCAGCGTTGCGAAGCAGGCATCGACCCGTGGCGTTCGAGGTTGGTTTTGGGTGGATTTATAGCCCATTTAAAGCCCATAATTGTGGGTTTTAAAGCTCAAACCCTATGAATCGAGGGGAGGACTATTTGGGATGGATTTTGGGTGTTTTTGAGGGAGAACAAGCTCCCTTTGGGTGGAAACTCCCTAGGGTTTGTTCTTGGAGAGATTTCTAGGGTTCGTTCTTGGAGAGGAAGGAGCACTTGAGGAAGAAAGAAGATAATGGAGGAGAAAGAAGGGGCTTCAATGCCAAATTTGTTTTCTCTCTTTCCTTTTTTGTTTTTCTTTTTTTTGATGGTTGTATTTACTTTTCCACTTATGTTTTAGTTAGTTTTCTTAGGGTTTAGATGTAGCCAAAGACATGTTTGTATGAATCTCTCCTAATTTATATTGATTGATGTTTTATTTCATATTTATGTTGAGTATTTCATTTGGATCTTAATGCTTGTGGGTATTTGGCCAATATTTGCATGATTTGTGGTTTGATTCAAAATATGAAAAGTGAGAGTTAAAATTAGACCATGGATGATTTACCATCTAATTATCATGAGATAGAGATATAAGTGAGATTAGGTGTGGTATTAAGATTTATAGGGTTCAATGCATCCTTAGTTATGATGGTTTGAGGCAAGGATATAGTATAACCTTTTATAAGGTTAGTTTGCGGATGCTCGAGAGAGATTTGAATATACATTAGTGAAATCGCCATCTTCATCATGAAGTGATCATCATTAATTTGTGTTAGGGCTATGTCATTTGTTTAGGTGAAATCTGTGCAGATTAGTGTTTTGAGTTTTTCTATGAGTTTTCCACCATCCAGATAGAGCATAGGCTAGATTAGAGTCGGTGCTTAGTAACTTGATTCTCGGAGTGGGAGCGATGCTCACTTATCATTATATTATTTGAGCGATCACGTGCGCCTGCGCACATAAGCGTGCCACATTTTATTTAGCATGATAGGCACATCAACGACCATCGAGATAGGGCTCGCCCGACATAGGGAATTTGATCACAGTTTGGATGATGGCCTTGAGAGAAGAGTACATTACTTGGCCCAGAGAAAACTGCTGACTTTACGCTAGTCGAATTTGTTCAAACATGGAGCCTTAAGTAGCTGCCTTGGCGGGAATCAGTGTCAAAACATTGGGCAGAGGCCAAGTGAGTACGAAAAAATATTGAACGGGCCTAAAAAGAAAGGGACGAGGACAAGCAAGAGGGTAAGGTGGCTTGTCGACCGGCCGTAATGCGGTGATGCCAAAGCGAGGGAGGATGACGACTCGGGCGAGATGCCTTGGTAGGCTGCGGAGGAAGACGAGGCACAAGTTAGAGGTGAGGTTGCTCAGCCGGTTGGCGACGTCGTTTGCTAGAGCTCGAGGCATCAGATAAGGTGTCTTCTCTTCATTCCGGTAGCGAGGAATGAGGAAGCCATGGAGGGAAGACTACGAGAAAGCCTTGGAGCATCAGCTGGCTTATCAGGCTACGAATGCATGCGTTGAGCGCAGCATCTGCGGTGGCCGACCAAGAGTTCCATATGGCATGCGACTCACGTAGACCCCCCTTTCTAGAGTTTTCTGAATCGAGGTGCCCATTTAACAACAGATTGAAGCCAGGGCTAGAGGTACATCAGTGGCGGCGAAGGATCAGGTGGAGGATGTCGTCGTGAAGGCAAGGTGACTTCTTCCCCATGTTAGTTTTACCATTTAGAGACTTTCTGAGGCGCCTTTTTGTCACCGGTATGAGTATGAATTCTTGTAATCCTTAGGCGCTTTTAAGCGCATTTAATGGAATAACAAGATACTTACTAGGACATGAGTCATGTTTGATTAAAATCTAGCAGACTGACAACCAATATGCGGACCCTTTTTATTATTTTTTAATGTCAACTAGGAACAACAACCATGGAAGCTTTCGGTGTAGTGGGATATCCAACCATATACGGACTTTTAAGGTGCAGTGAGAATGACAACCACATCTGAGCTTTTTTAGATGCCAGCAGGACATCAACCATATGGACTTGCAGGTGCCAACGGAGATAACTGACCATGTTGGACCTTTTAAGGCATAAGCGGGGCCAACTGACCATAAGCGGGTTTTTAGGTCTTAGGCGGGACATGACCGTATCACGGACTTTTTTTTTTTTTTTTTTTGTGTGATCTGGATCTTCAAATTTTATACGACCTTTCCTAAGCTGGAGCGGCACAACTCCCTACAGCTTATTGATTCAGCCAGAAACGTGATCATGACAGTTTGAGTTGCTGCATGGATGTTATCTTCCAACGTTGAATATCTATCTGCTCACCTGTACAATTCTTCCATTATAGCCGACGGGTATAGAGACAATGAGTGGAAGAAAGGGGTAGATGGCGTGAAGCTTCTCCTGAAGTTCTAAAGGACTGCGTCATTGATGTAAACCTCTACCTGCTCAACGGCTTGCTCAAACCTCCTGGTGAAGTCTCGTATGGTTTCCTTCTCCCGCTTTATAATAGTTTGCAAAGAGCTAATATTCCTCTTATGCCGTACTGAATAAAGATGCGAGAAACCGAATCTGAGTCAAGCTTGTTGAAGGCGAGTATTAGATCGTGGGAGCTTATGGAGACAAGCTAAATGTGACCACTTAAGTAGCGGAAGACTTTGCATAACAGATGGTCATTGTCGGCATTCAGAGTCATTGCCTGGTTGTAATGGATCATGTGATCATAAGGGTCGCTAGAACTAGAGGTGCGAAATTGGCTGAGCGGTCAGGCTAACCGATCCATAGGGAATTAGAGGCGGTAGGCAATTAAATTATTGGCTGAAAAAACGAGGGCAATTTGGCGGCTTTGAATATGGCCCAGGCCGGCCGGCTCGCGAGGAATTTTTTTGCCTTGAGCTATTTGGCCCGACCGGCTCGGTTTAGGCCCGAGGTGGGCTCTGCTAAAATTTTGGCCAGAAAAATCGGGGCCAATTTTGGCCGGCGTTACAGCCCGACTGGCGTCGTAGATTGCGGGAGTCTGAGATAATAGAACATAGTAAGGTTGGCATGTGAACCCTTGGGGTGGCTGTGGTGAGGATGTGTTGCCACAGGAGAGAAGAGGCATGTTGTCGGGACTTTGGTCGGCTATTCTGGCGATATGTAAGCCTTGATCTGTCTGAGAAGGTGAAATTTGCCCCAGGGGCATGGGTGACATTAAGTGGCTAATGCCGGACACGTTCCGGGCCGGTTGTTGGTTCTTGTCCTCGTCTGTTTCTCTTGGCAGACGGGAATGTGCCACTATCGGTGTTGCTGAATGTTGGGCGATGCGAGCTTCTTTGGTGCGACCTGGCCTTGCTCCTGGGGAGAGGTCTGGCGAGTTGCCTGAGGATAGCTCGTCGTCCGTGGGGGTATCTACATTGTCAGGGACGATGGGCTCTCCTTCATTGCGAGGCGAGTCAGTTGCCTTGTATTTGCTTTATCTTGCATGTCTTTTCGCGAAGATCGTTGCCTTTTTCTACCCCAGGCTCGCGAGACGTCACGTTTTCACCTTCTGTGTGAGATGTTCAAGCAGCGATCCTGTAATTCCCTCATCTGTCTTACCTACTCCTCCTGTTTCATCCCTATGTCTTGACGCCAATGAAGAAATTGATCTTCGGGCGACTGGATCACCGGGCAGGTCATTGCACCTATGTCAAATAAATCAGATGTGGGAGGGGCCGAGTCGAAACTGCGGTGGCAAAGTCTCTTGGATAGCCGTGGAGTCAAGCCCTTGCACGTCGTCGATGAGACTTTTTGTTCGCGAACCACAAAGCGGGAAACGGTGTCATCGTCGACCTTCCCGGGCATCGGTATTGTGATGATAACTTGCAAAAAAAAAAAAAAAGGGTAGATGGCGAATCTGAGACCGCCTACGATGATTAAGTCGATAAAAGGGGTAGAAGAAAGAAGGAGTTAGTGTAGTTGGGTTACGCCTTCCTCATGATCCTTGCTATACTAAACCTCTGTTTTCACGTAATCATCTCAGTGATTGATGATAAATCTACCTCTTTACCTTATCAAGGACTAGTTCTTCCTTACTAAGGATTAATGTTTTTGAGGCGTATGAGATTTGGATACTGGGAGATCCATGGATAAACATCCTGCACGTGATTTCCTTTGTAATATAGTTATGTGCTTAGTAGCTTTTCAGTATGCAGTGGATGGTAGATCAAGGGACTCGGGATCTTAGAAGGGGTTTAAAAACTCTCTACTTTGGTTATCTGTAGGTAAACTTAGGTCATTACATGATGTAGGTCGAGAGCTGCTTGCGGTGCTAGGCACATTAGTGGTGGGTCTAGGCCCGAAGGCCACGGTACTCACAAGTAGTATACGAGAACAAATTGGTAGCTAGCGAATAAGAGTTGATGATGATGATTGTTCTATGAGATGATTGATTCTCTCTCTCTCACACTTCCCATTTAGTGTAAGCAAATTTAATCAATTAAATAACTAGCCTAGTTGTTATTTATTTATTTTTTATTTTTAACATCTATTCACTTTGAATTACATTTACTCTATTCTTTTAAAGACTCAAGTCCCTGATGTTCCAATACCTATTCCCTTTACGACTTGACCCAAGTCTCATGGACAACCAAACTAGCCTAGTTTTTTTTTCCTTTTCTTTTGCGTATGCCTCTCTCGAGGCCTTCTCCTAGCATGGAGACTTAGGTTGTGTTGTGTTTGGTTCTTGAAAGGTACGGACTAAAAAATGATAAAAAGAATGATTTTCTTTTATTTCATCGTGTTATTGGAAAAGCTCAAAAGATAATTAAATATAAAGACAGACCATGCGTATAGTTTCAGCATAGATGAATTTCTTCCTCTCAATGCTTTCTCCTACCTTGAGAAAGCCCATGAGATCCATTTGGAGCAGTTCCAATAGTTTGGTCGTTGTACTTAGTCTGGACTTAGTGCATGGAGGTAGGAGCGTTCACAATAAGACTATCATTTGACCAGGTTATCTAGATTTTAAGTTTGAATGCCTTTGACTTGAAGGACTAGTGAACGTGGGGTCACTTCATGTTCGGACTGTTGATCCACTGTCTCTTGTTCTAGTTGTTCTTCATTCATGCACAAACTAGTACTCGTTAGAAGATAGCAGTTGTTTGGGGTCCTTTCTCTTTCCATGATACGACAATGATTCCGATTATACACGGAGCACTACTAGACTAAATTCTAATAATAAATTAGAAAACTATATCTCACTAATAATTGTTTGGGAATATGGTGGAGATTAGAATCATCTTCTTGGCTCAAAACTAGACTCTTCAGATCCCTTAGGAGTTTTCACTAAGCTAATTCGATTGAAAAATAATAAGACTAAATTCATTCTTTACTTATTTAACAATTCCAACTCAATTCACAAGAAATTTCTCAACGAATTCCAAGCCAAGTTATGATCAAAATTTCATTGTAGTTTTCCCAAGAAAAAAGTCTTTGTCTGATTCAGTTGGATAAATATCAGTTTTCACCATTTAGTAAGTGTAGAAAGCATCCCCTTTTGACAGAAACTTTCATAATTATTAACCATCAATTTCTGTGGGAGAATCAACTATCTCTAAAACACTTGTTAGAATCCCCATAACGGTTATCTCTTCCAAAAGGAACTTTAATTGATTGTTTTATGACATGATCCAGATTAGCATCAACTTCCTTCACTCAGTACTTGACTGAATCAATTCCTTCAGATTTTTTACTCTTAACATATAGTTTCAAAACCAGTGCTGCTCAGTCCCAAAAATTTTTAGATTTCAACTGGGATCTCAAGATCCCAAAAATTAACTGAGAGAGGTTGCCTTGTTGCTGTAATTCAAAATGAAGTTTTAAAAAAAAACACTTGTTCACTCTAACATATAACAAATCAGTCCACAGGTGATTCCAAACTTGGTCATGATAAGAAATGAAAAGGCCTTTTCCCAAGATTATTTTATTTTCTTAGTTTTAGTTGTACCACTCCATTAGGACACTGAAAAGACGACAGAGAAGACAAAAATGTGCTCATTCTAATTCATACCTCACCAAAAGCATGTACAGAATCATTGAATATAACCCAAAAAAAAACGTCTCTGTCCTTATAGATCCTAGAACAAAGTTGAAACTCTGGTAGAGTGGACTATAAAGGCAATGGTTCAGTAGCATTATTGGAGCAAAGAAGGAACACAGCTTGCAAGAACTCAGTACAGAAAACGGCATCTCCTATCACCACTTTCCATAACTTTTCTATTTTAATAATTCAGGAATTGCTATCTACTGGGGTCAGAAAGCAAATGAAGACATTTTTGCTGAGACTTTCAGGACAGGGAGCTATGAAGCATGAATGTTAAATGGCCATTTCCTCTTAAAGAGTCGAGGCTTTGTAGAGTTTGGGTTTAATAAGAATATTATGTTTTGTGGCTCTCCCTCAGTGCGCATGACCCCGGACCGCGCATGTGGAGAGTCGGAAGTTCGGTATGAACTTCCAGTAAGCGACTGGGATTAAATTGAGGAGAGGTTCGAACGGAGACTCCTGTAAAATGGCTAAGTCACAGTATTAAATGATCAACTCTTCTAAAAGCTCAAACTTGTAGAATTTGGGTTTAATATGAATATCATGCTTCAACATTAAACATAGCTTTCTTTCAACATTGGAAAATTACCAGACTTCCATGACCAACCTTATGCAGATTTGTTATTTTCTATATATTTTCCTCAGCTGAAATATTTTTCTTCCCACATATCTCTTACCATTTATCATCTCATTGCAAGCTCAACATAGAAATACCACTTCAACTCATCTTCCAATTCATGATGCATTTTAAACTTTTGAATTAAATCATACATAACCAACATCTAAGAACCCAAATGAGGTAGTTAATCACAGATATGGGCAGAACATGGACCACTCTTCTGACCATTTACAGGAAAATTCCGAGGTTCTGTTAGTAAATTATGGCTTCTTATATGGATACACTTGACAAGTAATTTAGCTCAGGCTGTGAACGCCCTATAAGTATAAATTGCCTAATTCCCATGTCAAAGATAAATAAAAGAAAATAGTCCATGTTAATTTTCATGTGAGAACCGATTTCCACATTCAATATGTCACCTACACTCATTGTATCTGATGAATGTATGCACCAAGCATAGATAAGAAAGAAATCAAACTCTAATACTCTATACCGTCTATGAGAAGAAAAGACAAGGAAAAGGAAACAAGATTTCAGGACTCCTTAATGGTTAGCTTTAGGAATAGCAAAATGGACAAAAAAGGAGCTACTAGAAGACAAGGACTAAGAGACATGGCTAATTTCATGTGAAACTATGCTTACGTTCTACTAACTCGCCGTCTGCGTGAAGCTAACAATATTTATTCAAGTTTTAAGAGATAACAACAAGAGACAAAGTGACCATTAAGGCACGATTTCATAAGCATAATTACAGATATTAGCATCAGACTGTATAGACATCTTTTGCCTATAAAAGCCATGCTCTTTTAACATAGTTCAGCACTCAAACTTTTCTAGTGACTGAAAATATAGCATACCATGGCACTTCGAAGGTAATCATGTTTTCCGTGATCTCTCTGGTGATGCTAATCCTGGCAAGAGGTTCTGATGCTGGTGGAATTTCCATCTACTGGGGTCAGAATGGAAATGAGGGAACTCTGGAAGAGACTTGTGCTACAGGGAACTATGAGTTTGTGAACATCGCCTTTCTAGCAACTTTTGGCAATGGACAGACTCCAATGATCAACCTTGCTGGTCATTGTGATCCATACAGTAATGGCTGCACTGGCTTAAGCTCAGACATTAAGTCATGTCAAGCAAACGGCGTCAAGGTGATCCTCTCCATTGGAGGAGGAGCTGGGAGCTACTACCTAGCCTCTAAGGAAGATGCTAGGCAGAGTCTGATTTACCTCTGGAACAACTTCCTGGAGGGCAATCGTCTTCTCGTCACTCTTGGTCCAGCTGTTTTGGATGGAATTGACTTTTGATATTGGAGGAAGGAACAAACCAACATTGGGACGATCTCGCCAGCTACCTTTCTGGATACAGCAAGAAGGAAAGAAGGTGTGCTGCAGCTCCCAATGTCCATTCCCTGATGCTTGGGTTGGAGGTGCCCATAAGACATCGGCCTTTTTGACTATGTTTGGGTTCAATTCTACAACAATCCGCCTTGTAGTATACTTCTAGAGTGTTGAAACCTTGAAGATGCATGGAAGACATGGACTTCAGATATCCCAGCCACCAAGATCTTCCTAGGTCTGCCTGCAGCTCCAGAGGCAGCAGGAAGTGGCTTCATTCCAGTAGATGATCTCAAATCAACTGTTCTTCCAGCCATTAAGGATACTTCCAAGTATGGAGGAGTGATGCTGTGGTCTAAATACTATGATGACCAAACTGGATACAGTTCTGCTATCAAAACTGATGTTTAAAGCTCAGAAATTAATCTCTAGTAGCTGAACATGAACAAGTTACTGAGCTTTTGTGTCTTCTATATGTAATTTCCCTTTATATATATATGTCATTGTCATGTATAAAATATCTGCTTTTATATTTTCTCTTCGTCCCCAAAAATCTGCATACTAAAATTGGAAACTGCCCCAGCACCATTGGCTACTAGACTGGTTTAGATTCTAAAAGTACACTAGAAAATTATATTTGACTTATAATTTTTAAGATCAGAATCATCTTCCTTTGCTCAGAACTTGACTGATCAAGTCCCTTGTGTTTTCACTAAGATAATTTGATTGAAAAATAATTAGACTAAACTCATTCTTACATATGCATTCCAAGAAATTCCAAAAGCCAAGTTATGATAAAAAAAATTTCAATGGAGTTTTCCCAAGAAAAAAGATTATGTTGATCCTCAACAACCAAAACAAATGTCTTTTGTCTAATTCAGTCGGTTGAATTAATATCACTTTTCACCATTTAGTAAGTATAGACAGCATCCTCTTTTGACAGAAACCTCCATGAATATCAACCATCAATTTCTGTGGAAAAATGACTTCAGGCCGGAAATCTGAAATTCGAAGTAATAGGATTGAATGCTTCCTTAACTAAGAGAGGTTACCCTATTGCTGCAATTCAAAATGAAGTACAAAAAAAGAAAAAAGAAAGAAAAACAAACAAGCACCTGTTAGACACTGAAAATATAACAGAGAAGACAAAAATGTGCTCATTCTATAGGGACTTTGATCGTCGGAACCTTTGAGCATCAACAACACAACGTGAACCTGGAAAAGGGTGATCCGACGGCGGTGTGCCGGCCACGCTCTCTGATGATTAAGCCAGCACAGGATGGAGAAGAAGAATTAGAGAGTTCATGATTAGATTGCTCGTACCTTAGCACCATTGGGGATGCCCACGATTTATAGAGCGGGTTCACAATCTCGTGTTCTGGGATAAAATCTCCTTTTCTCGGATTTATCTTTAGAGAAATAAGGGATTTGAGGCCCAGGAAATCCAGCTAATAAATATCTTTTGTATTTTTCGCTTTTCGTATGCCATCATATGGCTCCATATCTGATAGGATGGTAATTTGGGAACTAGAAATCCTAAGCGGGGTACCTTACAAAGCAAGTCTTTGAGAAGACACCTAGGCATTCTCAGACGGGCTTTAAGACTCTCATATCTGGATAATACCCGATTGGTTTCAATATGATACATGGGCTTAGACCGTTTCACAGTGCGGGCCACGCGAGCTCTGGGCCAATTGAGTAGTGGGTCTAAAGATCATGGTACTCACAATGCCCTCCTTTTCCCCGGCTAGAACTTTATGCTTTTTCGATCGAGGGAAAATACTATGCTTTTAAGCCTTGGATGAGGGTTGATGAGTTTGGAGGGAGTGATGCGTATAGACACGTGGAGGTAGGGTGTGTTTGGATACAAAGCGCGTGGGAAGCGCACGTCTCCCAACACATCTACGGCACATGGTGCCCTGATGGCACATTTAATGTGCCCGTTGATGTTTTGCCCCTATATATAGGGGTTAGGCTCCGAGTACTGTTTATTTTACGATTTCACAAAGCTCTATGCCTATTGCAATTTTAATTCTCCTATGTTTTTGCAAATTTTTCTTTCAAAGGAATTATCAGAGATCCCTTGATAACTTTCGACTTTCCGGTGAGTATCTGTGACTCGAATCTCTTTTGTGTGCTTCTTTGTATTTATTTTATGTGGCTGTTGAGTATTTTGGGTTATAAAGTTTTGCTTCTTTTTTGAAGATCGTCGTCATTAATTTGAGTGGGTTACGTGATGATGTTGTAGGCGGTATGGGATGTCCTAGGTTTGGAGTTACGTGAGGGTTCCCTAGTTTGGGGGTTCTGGGGTCTTGTCGCTAGTTGGTTGTCAAACCTCCAGAGAGAGGGAGTTTCCTCTTGTCTTTCCTAGGTTTGTTGCCTTTGCCTTAATGGGCTCAGGTGATCGATTTTTTAATTTATGTTGCTGTAGAATGGCGAGAGGTCATGAAGTGGCTTCTACTAGGTCGGGTTGAGCGTAAAGGGGACATCGTACACTCCTCAAGGCTGATCGCTGCTATGTACGTAGAGGAATTGAGGTCGTTCAGTCAAGTTCCTGTCGACATGATTTGGAAGTGGCAAACGGCTATTCTTTGTTTGAGTGTGAATTTATACCTATATTTTAAAGTGTGTTTTCATGTATTTATATAACTCAAATGCTAGATTCATTCTATTCATCAATATTACACTATTAATCCCTAATTCTGCAATGTTTTACAGATAATGAATGAAAATCAAGCAAAGGAAAGGCGAAATACAAGAAGGCGGAATGCGGCAAAGAACTCTAGAGTTAACAGAAGAAGTAGGCCAACCTTAGCCTTGTGAGAAGAGGAGGTTTCTAGAAGAAAGGAATGGCAGCTCACCTCGTGAACAAGCCTTTGCCATTTGAAGATTACTAAAGAACCACTCTCGGGTTCGCCTAGGCGAAAGGCCACCGCATCATGAAAGGGCACGTGTCTTCGCTTAGGCGAAGAACGTCGGGGACAAGACATATGTGTATATTTTTAGCGATCATTAGTCCATTCCATTAGTATATATACTATACTTATAGCTAGACCAAAAGGAGAAACACAGGAGGAGGCATGACATACTCCAATTTCTGGGGTTCTCTCTCTAAGCTTAGTTCTTTTTAGGGCTTTTAGTTTTACTTAATCTTGAGCTCATTTTTTGAGCTAAATGGAAGATCCAACTACTGGGGGACCACGCCCGCAGTGGTGGAGCTGAGTTTTGGACGAGATTGATCTAATGTTTCTTTTTGTATTCCTAAGCTCTATTCTTATTCTTAATCTTTCAGTATTTTATTTGGTGTAAATAAGATATTATTGGGTTTTGAGGCTGCTATGAGTGGCTAATCTCTCCCCGAGGGCTGGTTGTTGAAATTTGTTGTTGACTTATAGGTTTTATTGAATGATTTTGGTAAATCTATGCTTATGTTGAGGTTGTATGTATGTGATTCCTTTATTATCCGGGTTTTAGCTAAATTGTTGTATGCTAGAGGTGAAGTTGAACCTAGAGCTTAAGGGGTTCTAGGTAATGACTAAGCATCCTCTTAGGAATTGATTTTACCTCTGTGTCCCTCTGATTGTTAAATCGAGATAAGACTTAATCAAAGAGATCTAGGAAATTAGGAATGCCTAGTACTAGGTGGATTTCATTAAGAGTGACATCATTCAACTTTATGTGAAGATTGTAAGGACCGAAAAGAGATCGATCAGAACATAACCCGGGTAACTTTATTGTAAGGATCGAAAGGAGACCAATAGAGTTCCCAGGTGGTTGCCTTAGAACCGAGTTTCATTCTTTTGACTAGAAGAGCCCAGAAGGGAGAATAGGAACGAGGTGTGAGAAATTGAGAGGAGACATGAAAGTGTAAACCTCATATCGAGTTCCTTGAGTAAGCACGAGAATATATTCATTTTAATCGGTATTTTATGGTTGTAAGTCATAAACCCATCAACGGAGACAACCGGCCCTAGTATTAATCATTAAAGTTTTCTTTCTTAAAAATGACCATTTTAAAGTTTCAGAGTTAGGTTAGTTTAATTAGTTTTAATTTTAGTTAATGTGTAGCGATCAATCCTTATCGCTTAGATAGTGAAATTCTTTAGTAGTTAAGGTACTTAATCCCCATTGCTTATCCCTCTGCGGTGTACTTAATATGTTCCCAAGCGTAGGAACTCAATATTGCCAAGCATAATAATTCAATGGGAAGTCACGGAGTCATCTCCACCCGGAAGAGTGGGAGTTCTAAAAGGATCCTTAGGTATTGATATCAATGAATGTGCAAATAAAAGGCAAATCATGGGGGTTTTGATTGGCTTGATTTGGTGTCGATTGATTTAGATTATATTATCCACAGAAGGCAATTGATAGGATTCTAGGGTTTCCACTCATCCACGACTAGGTAACAAACATCTCTCACTTATATTCTCATCTAGGATCCATTGAGGAATGGTCTTTGATCGAAGATATGATTTTAAAAGCTTTTTACAAAAAGAAGGATAGGAGAATGATGTCAAATGCTCACTTGGAAAATTTATACAAACACTTAGCATGAATTTAGGTTCAAACACAATATGTACCAAGATTATCTTGTTCACACATTGTCAAGAATATGCAAAACTGAGCATTTAGAGAGAATGTAGTAAGTATTTAATATCATACAACATGGATTTGAAACGAGGGTGAGAGAGTGTTATTACCTTTTGTGTGAGTTTCCAGATTCGAATCCTATCTTGGAGGTTTAGAACTCAGTGATAAAAGCCTAGAAAATGACTAATAAATGCGGAACATCTAATATAAATGCAAGTAGAAGAGAAATAAATACTATAGATTGATGTAAAACAGAATGAAACAAGTTTAGAGATGAAGCTAAAGATTAAAAGACTTAGACCAAGTATTACAAGTGATTATTTACAAAACAAACAAAGATCTAGCTATGCAAAATAGAAATTACAGAAACCACTAGAAAAGAGAGAAAATCTAGTAAAACTAAGAAAACCCTAACTTAGAAGTTGTGTCCTCACCTCAGCTACGAAAGGAACTACATGCCCCCGCCATCCCCTCTCCCTCCCCCCTGTAACATCCAGAAGCCTCTACTAGCAGTTTTGGACTTGTTTAGGGTATATTATAAACAAAATGGAAATTTTGGGAAATAAAAGCGAGAGACCGGAATTAATTCGAGTCGGAGTAAAGTGGTAATTCTGAACTTGAGGGCCGAGTAATAAAGCGAAAAGGATGGGATACTTAAAATAGAAATTTAATAAGTTATATGCCCAAATGACATAAATCAAGTTATATGCCATTATGGAAATAGAGAAAGATATAATAGAAATAAGAAAGAGAGAGATGGGGATCAAAGCCAAATATGGAAACTTAAAAAGTCAAAAAATGAGTTTTTGTTTTGGCCAAACATGGCCTTAACAAACATGGAGTTTAAGACCAAATTTGGTCTCGAAGAGAAAAGCGGGAAAGAGAGAAAGAAGAGAAGAAGAGGAAAGCAAGCGAGAATTATGGAACTTTAGTTTTGTATGGCCAGATTCAAGTATGGATTTATGAATTCTAGGCTTAGTTTGATTAATAGCTTGTCTCCAAAAGCTAAGTTTTGTTAGAATTCATTCTAACCTTGGATCTCTTGAAATTAGGGTTGGTAAAACCCATATGGAACAAGAGTAGGTATAGAATCCTCCTTTTGGGTTGGATACATGTTAAATGAGAAAAATTGAGTTAGGGTTTTGATCAGAGCCCTAGCAAATCTTAATTACTTAATTGTGTATAGGTGTTAACCATATTAGAATGATATTAGGAGAGATTAATGGAAAGTTGTTGAAAGAAAATAAGTATTGAAGAGGAATGAGTAGAAAAGAGTTTAAGAGACATATGGAGTGGTCTTGGTATAGATGAAGTATAGAGTTGAAATACTAGGGATCAAAAATATGGAAAAAGAGAGAAAACACCATTCACAAACAGGCACTTTCCCAAAGGGGACTCCTACCGGTAAGTTGAACTTGTACCGGTGAACTCAGTTCTAATTTGGCCAAGTTCTGCAGTAGAGGAGATTAAGTTCTACCAGTAGAACTTCATTCTGTTTTCAGTTCCTACGACCAGTTTCGTATTTTGTGCATAACTTACTCATTTCTTATCCGATTTGGGTGATTCAAGTGGCCAATTAAAATGAACTTCAAGGAGAACAAAACTTAAAGAAGGCATCATAAAATCTGATCCCTAAGTGGCCCAAAAATACACTCAAAGTGGGGCCATGTGCACGGAGCCATTTCCTGCATCAGTTTGACTATAGAAATTCCCGATTGATTTGAGTGGCAGGTTCGGTGCTCCAGGTGGGTGATTCAGTTGGAATAGAACCATAGCACCTTAACTAAATGATTATAAGGACATAGGGTCAAAATATAAAGTTAAGACCCCGGAAAATTAGTAATACAAACTGTCCCTAGAAATCGGTAAAATGACTAGTTGGCATAAAAATGCCATAACTTTAGTTGGATAGATCCAGAGTTGGATTGATTCCAATTCTTAAATAAACTAGATTCATAAAAGAATGAGAATATATGAATGAGGTGTGATCTCATAGACATCATACTTCATAAGTATATGAAGTGCTATATGTAATAGCCATGAAACAAGAAAAAATATAGAAAATGCAATATGTATAGATATGTTCATAAAACATGAATATGATAGAGTATAAGTCAAATGATATAGATATAGGATATGTCATAAGATATGATAGTCTAAAATTACACAAATGAAAATTAGAATCATGATAATGTAGATGTAGGATATGTCATAAGATATGATAGTCTAAAATTACAAATGATAGGAAATATAGAAAGTATGAATAGATAAGAGACATAGCTGATGTCGTAAGAAATGATAAGATATATGATAGTTATCTTAAGAATGAATAAAATGGAACATGCTAGGAACACATGATAGGAATATGTAAATGCTAAGACCAATAGAGATAAGCAAAAGACAATAAGCACTAGAAATGAGTACATATACCATGAATGATGATTACATGTATGAATATATGAATGATAAAAGTATACATGATAGGAATATAGAAAGTACAAGAATAGTAAAATCATGATAGGAAATGTATAAATGTTATAATGTGACTGATATAGCAGGAAAATATGAATAGATAAAGATATATATGACTACGTAGATACAGGTGCATAGATGCATTCATGAAATATGATGAAATGAAAACTAAATGATATAGAAAAGATATGACTATATGTAATATAGAGATATATGAGCAAGTAATATAAAACTACGGATATGAGGAAACTGAATCTGAGTAAAGTAATGATAGTATATATGCATAAAAGCAATTATGATAACAATAGTTATTCATGCTTATATGAAATATATCTGAAAATGTAATAAAAGGCTGATTATGCACCTTAGGACACAGTAGAGGGATAGATATAGGCATGCCTATAGGGGAGAATCGATTCTTTAGCATATTCATAGGCCCGAGGAGATTGAGGCCCGTTTGGGTCGATGATATAGATCCCGTTTGGATCGGTGGCCCGCAAGGGAGTCACCACAATAGACGAGAGATCTTTGCCTTGTATGCGGTGATAGTACCTTCAGGTCTGCAGATGGCATATGGCATAGGTCATATGCGTGCAGGTGGCGATGCAACCGGGTATTAGCAGGACAAGATCAACGCCTTATGCGGTGTGATGAGTACCTTAGTGCACATAGTTTCAGTATCCGCTTCTAAGGTATTTGCGGACATAGAGCCTAAAGGTGACATGTATAGAATATATGACATGATATGTAGGCTTATATTTGCTATGCGATGAAAGTATAAACAGTTACAGAACAAGAAGTAATGTACAAGATGACGGTACATGAAAGCATATGAAAATGCCAGTATATGAAAGCAGGAGTATATAGATATCATATGAAAGTATAGTATATAGCAATTATAAGATAGAAAATACGGTATATGACTATTATCACGAAAGTATAATAGAGAAGCGATATAGGAAATGCACGATTACATGAATATAGGTATATGAAATAGAACATGAACAGTACATGAATGCTTAGTATATAGAAGTACAAAGTATAATTACACGAAAAGGATATCAACAAGTAAACGTATAGAAAGTAGATAAAGAGAAAGGAATATGAAAGTATAGTATATATGGAAAACATAGGAGAAATCACAGTAGATGAAAAGTATCGGATGAAGTATACAAAGTACATTATATGAAGAAGTATAAGAATGTAGATAAAAGTACAAGAGCGTTATAAGATAGGTTATATGAAATTATCGGGGATAAGAATGTATATGATACATGCACGATTATCTGAAGCATGAAAGAGAATGAACACTTATGATAAGTATAAGGAATATGTAAAGTATAGAAAGCAGGGAATACATTAAAGAAGTGTAGATAAAAGATATGCAAAAGACATAGAATATATGCCGAAAGGGTGATATCTGATAGGCAAAAAGTATATGTGATAGATAAGTAATTAAAAGTTATATGAATACGCATATGCTATAAACATGACGGTCGCCATTGGTAGTTGTCCATGCTTATGTTCCACTAAGCGTAAAGCTTAGCAGGGTGTTCAATCCGTGTAAGAGTCTGAAGCCCGAAATTAAGGATAGAGGGGCAGGACATTCCACATCGGCCCAAAGAAGGCCGACTCGGAGATATGTGCTCACCGGTGGCCCCTTATGATCTACGATGTGTTTGTAATAGAAAATTTTAAATGTATAGGTAAATGGGACTCTGTATATGTATATAAATTGTGATGGACACCACTCCGGTGGTAGTTCCTTTGTATATGTACAAATGATTTTTGTTATTACTGAAATTGTTTGTGCACGATAGGTATCTGGTACGGCTCGAGTAAGAACATGTCGATAGAGTCCCGATTAAAGTATATGAGTATAGTATAGATGGCATCACGCCTGGACGGTTCGGATCCACGCCGTCAGGGTGGGGCCGGGATCGGGCGTGACAATCCACATTGCCCTTGCACAAATATCATAATTTTGGATACATCGATTTGAATCTAGAGCGCCGGGGCCAGGTACTCCTTTCCTGATATCAATACTCCCATCAGCAGGCGTTTAACAGCTTTGAGTACTAGTACTCAAATATCCAATACCAGTACTCACCTTCCTCTACACCTTTAATAGCTTTGAGTACCGGTACTCACATTTCCAGTATTGGTACTCACCTTCAATTTCTGCATAATTTCACTCCTTAGATGCATGGAACCTCCCATTGGCACATAAAACCTCGAGTGACCATCCCGCAGCTTTGAGTCTCAGTCACATTGGGAACCATTTCCTTAGGTTGAGGAAGGAAGAACAAGATTTGGTATTTGCGAGATTATTAAATTTAGCTCAGCTTGAAGTAAGAAAACTCCCATAAGTGCTTCCTTCAAAACATGGTTGTCCTCTAAGCATCCAAAGACACTTCAAAAAGGTTCAAGGAACATTGAACAACCTTCAAGAGAATAGAAACAGAAAAGAAAGTCAAATGCACCTATTCTACACAAAACTAAAGGGCAAAATATAAGCTAGAGAACAAAAGCAGTATAAATCACGTACTTATTAGCTATTTAGACACCCATTTAAACCAATTTTTTCCCTATGGGTTCGATATAGGATTTTAATTGAAAGTCACTATATTACTTATGAAGATCCGTACACTCACAGGGATGTAGTTTATTTTCAATCGAATTTATATACATGCAAATAATAAGACAAGTTTTGGCACTTCTTGGCGGGGAAAAGAAGCTAGGTTAAGTGGAATAGATTAATATTCGACAAAAGAGACGTTGCTAATTTAAGGCATAAATCTTTTACTTGCAAGAGTTTTAATTTATTTCTCTTATCTTCATTTTAGTTTTAATTTAAGGTTTCAATTGTATTCAATTTGTTTACTATTTTTCAAGTATTATTTTAGATTTCGGGTATCAATTGTATGAGAAAGTCGGCGTTGAACTATTATACTCAATCTTGAAATAGAAAGAACTGTTGAGAAGAAAGAAAGCTGAAAGTACTAAAGTAGAAATTGATTCAAAGCATTTGACATATTCGAGTAGAAGTCATTTAGTTTCTAATGGAAATACTTGGACTTAGAGAACCGACGCTAGGAGATTGTTGGCGTCTGATGATGAATGAAGATTATTCGAGTCATGTTAGCCTATTAATTGTAATTTGATGCATTATTAACATGACTCGGCCCGGCGGAGTTTAGGAAACTGACCTTGCGGAAGGATCCAGTGACGATTGTCTCATATTTTACGCAGTTATGTAGCCTGATCAGAGATGAACATAGTGGATCATAACATGATCAAGTTGAGCTATTTCCTTTTCTCACAAGGGATAAAGCAAGGAATTAGTTCAACAATTTGATGTGGGTTAGGTAGATACTTGGGGACTCTCGTTGAGACCTTTGACCGAGTTGTTCCGCCATGATTGACCACAATTTAGTTTGAGAATCATGCAATTTAAACCAAGGTGATCAAGAAACGCTTTAAGATGCATAGGATAGATTCAAAGAGCTGTTGAGAAGATGACCACAACATGGGTATGAGCTGAGTGGTCAAGTGCAAATTTTTTATAATGGTCGACTACTCGACCACAAGGGGCATAAATCGATGCGGCATGTGGAGGTTCCGTCACTATGAAAGCTTGACAAAAGAAAATTGCTGGTATTTGAAGAGTTGGCTAAGAACAATTACCAACCTTCTTTTAAGAGAGGTGATAGTAGAAAGCAAAGAGAGTCATAAATTGATAGAATATCATCTTTAGGCAAAATTTGAAGCTTTATTGGCAGATTGAATCAACAAGCTCCAAAGGAACCAACTCTTAGGAGATTACATACATGAAAACTCATAATGCTCTTATGGAAAATACTCCACTTGAGATTAAAGATGCGAATTATGTCAATAATAGGAGTTATACATTTTGCCTTAACAACAATTTGCCATCTCATTTACCACTCGTGGTAGAAACCATGAAAATTTGTCTTAAGGAATCCCGCGGGTGTTACTTGTAGAGCCCCATCAACACTTACCACCATGGCACCTCAGAGTTTCAAAATCAAGGGCTTCGAGCTCAAATTATCAAAGGAACAAGAGGGAAAGCCCAGACCAATGAGCTATTGAAGTGGCAATGAATGAGATAAAGAAAGAGTAAAGAGTAGCGTATTACATGGCTGAAAACAATATTGGCTCACCTTTTGGCATGCACAATAAAAGCTTAGAAAATATTGAAACCATGGGAGCGTGCATGTAAGAAAAGAAAATCCCCAGGCACAATCAAACTAATATTGGCACATGCATGAAGAGCATGGAAACAAATCAAACCAATCTTGGGGCATCTCTCAAAAATATGGAAACTCAAATGGGTAAATTGGCTCAATCTGTGAGAGAACATTCCCTAAAATCATTTCCAAGTAATACCAAAACCAATCCAAAACAATGCATGGATGTCACTTTAAGAAGTGGAAAGGAAGCAGAAGAGCGAAGAAGAATTCAAATGAAGAAGAACAATCAAAGCATAAAAGGAAAGTTGAAGTGGAAGAAAATATGAAACTAAAGCGAGGAAGGAAGTTCAAGTGAACAACAAGGGAAGAAGCAAAATGCGATCAAATTTTAAGCCAAGAAGAGCGACACCCAACAATCCTCCATATACACTCCACCCTTACCTTTCCCTAAAATTTAGAAAACCCAAATTTGGATGCTGGATTTGCAAAAGTTTGCGAACATATTTAAGAAACTCGAGATCAACTTTCCGTTTTCCAATGCTTTGGCCCAAATGCCTAATTACGTGAAATTCATGAAGGAGATAATGAGCAACAAGAATAAATTAGAGGCATATGGAACTACTAGACATGTCGAGAATTGCTTAAGCTCGATCATCAGCGGAAGCTCCTAAGCCAGATCCGAGTAGTTTTACTTTGCTTGTGTCATAGGGAGCATACATTCAGCAAGGCATTGTATGTGATCTTGGTGCCGGGATTAATCGATGCCACTGTCTCCTGGCTCAAAGGTTACAAATCTGAGAATCAGACAGCAAACTCTATCACTTCAAATGGCGGATCTATCAGTGGCTACCACCCCAGAAAATTGTGTGTGAAAGACGTGCTTATAAAAAGTGAACAGTTCATTTACCCTGTGAGACTTGTTACATGTTAGACATGGAGAGGATGAGACAGTACCTCTCTGTTCTGGAGACCTTTTCGCCATAAGTCGGGCTCTTATTGATGTAGAAAGTGGGGAGTGACTTTAAGAATTGGAATGACAAAGTACAGCTTGGGCATTTATCAAAACAATAAGCTTTGAAAGAAAGAGGCCAAGAGAATTTTATGAGAATAGAAGTTATACCCATGCATAGAGTTAGGGCATAGAAACAACCACTAAAAGAAACAACTATGAAAAGCTTAAGTGGTACCTCACCGGATGAAGAACAACGGGTACAAAAGCTGAATTCAAGCATAAAATCAAATGTTGACCAAAATGAAATGGAGCCATCTTTGAAGACGGTGGATGTAAAGCATTTATCAGTTGAAGGAACAAAAAAATCAATTGCTATGAAAACAAAGAATCTCATTTCAACATGTATTAACACACTTGACCAAGAACCCATGAGTCATTCTCCAGGTTGAGTACCAGCATTCTTCATTTTCTTTAAGTACCAGTAGTGTGACACGACTTTGTCGAGCTATCGACACTAAATATAGCGCTTCTTGGGAGGCAACCCAAGCTTTGTAAGAATCCCTTTTCTTCCATTTACTTTTCTTTTTCTTTTTCATTTTCATTTTTTTTTCTCCTTAGTTTCATTTTGTTAATTTTGGGGATTCTTGTTTTATTTTATTTTCTATTTTGTTTTGTTTTTTTTATATGTTTGTTGAGTGTTTCAGGTATACTCAAGAAAACAAAGTCGGGGTTTACCTATTTGAAACTGAGTTTTTGGGGTGGATTAAAAATATGACATTTTTCAAAAAGAGAGAAAGTCATAGCTTCAAATTGATTTTAATGAATTAAATATAAAGTTTAGAACAAAAGAGAGCCACAGTCGGAAACGGTATTTCTAGGGTTCAAGTTTTCATTGAGCAATGTTCTGGTTCGCCTAAGCGAACCAAACGTCAATCTTGGTGAAACACACTAGTTCGCTAGGCGAATCTCCCCCACACCTTTGATATGCTCTTTGGTTCGCCTGGCGAGACCGCTCACTGGGCGAGCCGCCATTAATGTTCATCTTCTTAGGAGGGTCTTCGCTGAATGAGACAAGCTCAATCCTGGGCATTATAAATGGTGCAAAAGGTCTTCTTTTTCATTGCACATACCATTTAGACTCCTCTTTTCTCTCCAAAGCTTCGGTATTTCAAACCCACTCTCCTTAACTTTCTTAATGGCTCCTAAGAACGATCAGTAAAAGAAAGAGAGCGAGATCCTAGTTCATAGGCACCTCCGCACTTCAAAAACCACAAGAAGTTCATCACCAAGGATGCGAGAAAGGCTATATCATGATTCTCTCACAACAAGACCTTTTTCGGAAGCGGGGCATTTCGAACTCCAACGTCTACTTCAACTTCGTAATCAAGGAAAAGAGGTGGACCAAACTGTGTGAGCATCCCTCACCAGGGATAGCTCCAGTTGTTCGAGAATTCCACTTCAACTTGAGGGGTCGAATTGGTTCCACGGTTTACGTACGAGAGAAGTGGGTTGACTTTAGTGCAGCTGTGATAAACAGGTTGTATAATCACGGTGGACTGATGGCGGTGAAGCCCTACAGGAACTGTTGAACACAGGACTATCAGCACATGCAAGGGTCCCTTACGAGGAGGCAGGTGAATGGAAGCGCCATCCTTCTCATCGGAGGTGTGATTGTGAGTACCATGGATTTTGGGCTCAAAGCCCACACTATCCGATGGGTCCGACGACCTTGCGAGCTCCTTTGATTTAAGCCTCAATAGGGCCCAAAACAGTCTGTTACCTCAAAACCATACATGGGTTACTCGAGGCCCAGGGAGAAAAACCTCGCCGATTTAGATCCCGAGTCCCACAGCGAGATTATGCCTTGCATTTCTGAGAGATTCATCCACGGATCTCTTAATTCATCACATCTCAGAACAATAATCCTAAATGAGGGAGAATTGGTCTAGATAAGGAAAGTCAAATCCTATCATTAAGTTGGTAATATTATCTCTCCAAAAATCAAGCATAATTGGTCTCTGATAAGGACGGAGAGATTCTACCACCAAAATCACAAGATTATCTTTCAAAGAATCAAGGGGAAATTCAAATATAAAACAAAGACTCCCCACGAGGAAAAGGTATGCAACCCTAATCATCCCTGCTCTTTTCCTTCTTCTCCATCCTTTGCTAACAAGCATCGGAGGCCCGGTGCTTCTGCTACCATGGACCCTTGTTTTGCAAGTTTATACCAGACCGTTGATGCCCCTGAGGTTAGACGAACGAGGTACCGATAATTGACGCCGTCTGTGGGAATCGAACAAAAAGTCTCATTGACGACTTGCAAGGGCACGGCCCGATGGCCCACACTCTGTTGCTAGTAGTTTATTCGATTCCTCGCGTCGATTCATCGACACGGATGATGACCCCAGCAACCTAGCGATCCGAGTCCTAAGATCAATTTGCTTCATTAGCGTCGAGATATGGAGAGGAAATAAGAGGGCTTGAGAATAGAATGAAGGAATTACGAGAATGCGTTGAAGGCAACTACAGTGTAGAAAGCGATCATCTGGCGTAGTAGAGGAAAGGCGTGATCTTGACAAGAAAGACGCGTAAGATAGTGGATAAGCAAAGCATCTAGTCGTTCGCAATAAAGGAAAGAAGCCCATCACCTTCGACTATGTAGAAACCTCGACAGGCGATGAGCTATCTCGAAATTTGCAGATCCCTCCACTGTGGCAAAGCAGCAAGATGAAATAGCGTTAGAGACACTCCATCACCACACATGTTCAGTAATTCCAAGCTGGTGGCACATTTCGTCGGGCAATTAGAGTCAAAATCAATAGCGGCGCCTGGAATCACATTTACCTTACCTATAGGCATAATGCCATCTGATGTTTACCTCGTCTTGAATGAGACTCTCCCGTACTCTGCATGCGCCACATTACTCGATCCGGGGTCCCGATGACGCCTCTTCGCGCCAAAGACTGTACATCCTGGATTCACGAGAGGCCACCTCAGGGGGTTCATCCCATGCCAACCTTCGCTATGTTTGATGGCTGCGGTGATCCCTTATGACCACATGTCCCTTTCTGACCATCGCATTGACTTTAAGCGGAATGATCAAATGCTATAGAAAAGTCTTCTCATTTCCTCTCCAAGGGTGAGCTGTTGTCTTGATTCCTGGGCTCCTTACCGATTCAATGGTCGTTTGAACTACGGACGTATTTATCTCCCAATACCTATGCTTAGTGCGGCAGAAGATGAATATTAGTTCTTTGCAAACCATAATAAAGCAATAGGAAGAAACCATACGGGGCTTCACCAGGAGATTCGATCAGGCCACTCAGTAGGTAGAGATTTACAGCATGGACGCAGTCCTTTAGAATTTCAAGAAGAGCTTCGCCCCGTCCACCGTTCTTCCACTCATTGTCGTTAAACCCGCTAGCCACAGTGGAAGAATTGTATAGACGGGCAGATAGATATTCCACTTTGGAAGACAATATTCGGGCGGCAACTCAATGATTATGATCACGAAGCGGCCGAAATTTGAGAAAAAAGCAGCGGAGGAGGCTGCTGAGTCAGTGGGGACAAAGAAAAGTGACGACCGAGGACCAGCCTCGAGAGAAAAGAGGCCCAGTAGTTCACTCCTCTTATTATCACATGAAGATTCTTTGCCCTCATTCCGACTTTCCAGTTTTGAATGGCACTTGATCAGCGAACCCCTCTCAAATCCATCCATGCGTCACGACTATCACTTAGGGATCATGGGCATGAGACCAACAAGGTTAAAGCCTTAAAATTCCCCGGTGAGACTGGAGCAAAGCTGGGCACCTGTAAGATATATCGTGGAACCGTGAGGGAAGAATCCTGCACTCACGACAAAAGTGTAATCATAACCGGGCACAGACCCGCCTGACCTAAGTCGGCTATAAACTATATGCTGGGAGGGCCGCTTAATGACCAGCACTAGTCAAAACGCAAACAAAAGAAGCTTCTGAGAGCAGCCACGATCAAAGCTCGGGTGAATGCTGTCCACACAAGCGGAAGCCGGGAATAGACCAAGCCTATAAACGACCCCATATCCTTTCCACCAGTAAACCCCAACAGGGTAATTATGCCCCATTACAATGCACTAGTCCTCACTCTTTGTATTAATGGCTTTAATGTGCACAAGGTACTAGTAGATCCTGGTAGCGCCGCAGATTTGTTATAGCTACCCGCTTTCAACCAAATGAAGCTTTCCACAAATTCTGAATTTGGTCGGATGAATCCTCTTTGGTTTCAACAGCACCACAACCACGACAATGGGAGATATCACACTTCCTGTTCAAGCAAGGCCAGTAACTCAATAGGTTTTATTCTCGGGCTTATCAAGACTTAGACTGCTATACATCGTATAGTAAAGTGTGGCCTACCAAGAATTTTTACAAAGGTTGTCCCTTTAACATATCATCAAATTATCAGTTATTTAACCAAAGGCGGGCAGGTCGATTCTGCTGCTCCACTATCGCACGGCAATGCTACCAATTATCCAAGGCAGAATGTAAGAGAAAAAAGATCTGCACGCTCTTCCCCTCGAGATCAAGCATCCCCGCATAGCAGGACAACCCCGCCCCAAGTAAGGCCAAGAAAAGGATTCGTTAGCTGTGATCCTGTATGGTAGTAATCGACGGGCCCCAGAACTCACTTACGCCACACTGCTATCCAAAGAAAGAAAAGAATAGCTACGATACAAGGTAGGAAACGGATATATTTGCCTGTGAGTCACCTTACTAATGATTTGACATCGACCCAACATCGCCTCTCATAACCTAACGTGATTGCCATCGCAAAGCCAATGAGGCGTAAAAACAAGGCATTTCCACCAAATCACATAAACATTATTCAAACAGTGGTAAAAGTTTTATCAAACTATGCAGGTTTTATCATGAGGTGAAGTATCCCACCCAGAAAATAAAGATTTCGTCCCAAAGAAGGGGCGGTAAATGGAGGTATGTAATGACTACACGGACCTCAATGGCTTACGCCTAAAGATGCCTTCCCCTACCACGAATAGATCAGATCGTTGATGCCTCTACTGGGCATGGGATGCCATTGTTTCTGGACGCCTTTTCCGGTTATCACCATATTCCAATGCACCCGCCTGATGCAGAGAAAACGACCTTCATTACGTCACATGGGCTATACTGCTACAACGTGATGCCCTTTGATTTGAAGAATGCTAGGGCAACCTATCAGAGGTTGGTGACCAAGATATTTCTACTTAATCGATAGGCAAGACAATGGAAGTCTATATTAATGATATGTTTGTCAAGCACTAAAGAATGTGCATCACCATAATGAAGCACTCCGCAAGAAACTTTGAGCTTTCATGACCGAATGGTATGAAACTCAATCTCCTAAAGTGGGTGTCTGAGTTAGTTCGGTAAATTCCTAGGTTTGCGAGACGCTGCAGGGGAGCCAGTCAATCCCATTCAACTCAAAGCCATCATGGAATCTCAGCCTCCTACCACCGTAAAAAGGAGCAAAGAACTAACTCCGTCGATCACGCTCGGGGCGATTCCATCTCGCTTATTGTGACGACAAAGCCGCCACCATCCTAAAAGGGTTAAGAAAACCGGTCGATATAGATCATGACGAGTCTTGGTAGCAATCACAAGATCCCCATCGAACCGCCCATTCGCTAGCCTGCAATGTGTGGGAAACACTCTGCCTTACATACCGCTTCGAACAAGCCAAGAAGTGCAGCTTTATTCAAAGAAGATGAGCACCGGCAGCAGAAGCACATATTCTTTACTAGCAAATCCCTATCTGAGGCAGAAACCATGTATACCCGCCTCGAGTAGGCGGCACTGGCCCTCACAGTCACCGCTAAAAAACTCCTCCCCACTTGAAGACCCCACATCGCGGCTCACCAACCTTCCCTCTAAGAAGTACCGCACAAAGCCCAACCTCAAGCCAGCAAATGGTTCGGGCGATGAACCGAATGAGTCTGCAGATTCAATTCAAACTCTCGCCAGGCCGAAAAGGACAGGTGTTAGCTGGACTTCTCGCGTAAATTCTCAATAAGAAAAAGGAATCGCATGGCCCGTACCGGTGGACTCTGAATGTAGATGGAGCTTCACAACAAACTGGAGTCGGTTTAGGGCTGCAACTCAAAGCCCCAACCGGTCAGTCATAGAGTAGCCATATCGCTCTAAATTTCCTTGCTTCTAATCAAGAAGCTTAGTATGAAGCAATCATAGCTAGGCTCGACCTAGCAATCTCCGTGTCCTCAAAGAAAATCATCATAAGAAGCGACTCTCAATTGGTGGTCCGGCAGGTAAACAGAGAATATGAAACAAGAGATCAACGTATGGCTAAGTATGTGAGTTTGATTAACTTACGATTGGGAAGTTTTGTTGTTTGGCGGTTGAAGCATGTCCCGTAGCTCTAACAAAAGGCGGATGCTTTGGCCGATGAGTCATTTGTCCCTACCAATAAAGAGACAGTGCCCCCTCGTGGAGGTTATCAGCTAGAGTCGTCGATCACAACCAACCGGGTAAATGAAGTAGATGAAACAGGTTCTTCGTGGATGACTCCGGTAGTCCGCTACTTAAGTTCGAGGGAACTGCCGGATAACAAAGCTGAAGCCCACAAGATCCAAGTCCAGGCAGCTCGATTCTCTCTCATTAACGGTAGGTTGTATAAGCGGTCCCTGGGCGGGCCCTATCTTAAATGCCTCACTCAACAATAGGGATAGTACATTCTGGCAGAACTCCATGATGGGATATGCGAAAATCATCCAGGCGGCAGGACACTAGCACATAAGGCCCACACCCAAGGCTACTACTGGTCCGACCATGCGGGTAGATGTCGCCACCTATGTTAGAAAATGTGATCATTGCCAACGGCAAGCCCTCGTCTCAAAACTCTCGGCCCATGATTAACAAGCCCTAGCCCTTCGCTCAGTTGGGTATTGACATAGTATGGCCTACCGCCTCGACTCAAAAGAAGTTGTTATTAGTTGCCACCAATTACTTCAGCAAGTGGATAGAGGCTGAAGCCTTTACATCCATCATAGACAAGAAAGTCGTTAAGTTTGTATGGAAAAATATCGTGCGCATTCGGATACTCCCAATCAATTGTAACGCGATAATAAATATAGTTCGACAGCCGCTTGTATAGAAACTTTGCGCCGACTGAAAATAAAAACCTATACTCTGCCCTCGTGGTACCCAGCGAGCAACCACTGCTGCATCAACAAAACACTTATCAACCTAAAATGCCTACATTCTACCAAAGGAAAATGGGTAGAAGAGCTATCAGGAGTGTTATGGGCCTATAGGACAACTAGTCGGAAGCCAACGGGGGAGTCACCGTTCGCCCTCACATATGGAATGGAGGCTATCATCCCGACGAAAATCAGGATGCCCACCGTTCAAGCTTCAGATGACGAAACAAACTTAACTATTGGAACCATCTCGCGAAATCTAGCTACTTAGTTGAATTTCGTTGGATTCCAAGATAGTGAGAATTTCACGTATTTTGAGGCACGGGTGTCGGATGACACATGGAGTGGTGCCACATGGCATGACCATGTGGATGCCACATGGTGAGCTTAGAGGAGTGCATATGGCATGAGAGCCATGTGGTGTGGAATTTTCCACCTAGTGTCCATACATACGTGAGCATAAACACATCATGAAAGCGAGAGGACAGGAAAGGAGAGAAAGTTTCCTCCTCACTTGGATCAACTAAGGAATAACTTAGAGAGAAGAAAGAATTTGATGGAGGGAAGGAAAGAAAGCAGCAGAAAAAAAAAGGAAAGGAGAAAAAGAAATGAATGAGAAAAATATAAGAAAGGAAGAAAGAAAGAAATGGAGAGGAAAACAAAAGAGAGGAGGAAAATGCAAGGTGGGAAAGAAAGGAAAAGAGCTATATGATTCCATGCAAAACCATAACACTTTTCTCAATACTGCCCAAAGTCGATAAAGCCAAGAATTAAAGTTGGTCTACTCACCACGAGCTACAAGTAGGTGCCAAAAAACAAAAAACAAGTAGAGTTTTCTTCAAGATTACCCTTAATCTAAGGGTCAAAGGGTCAGGTGGTTCAAATCAACCATGGGACTGGCTTTCTGACGCTGGGACTGCCGAACAGCTTGTTTGAGGACTACCATGGCTAAATTTATACCAGCACGATAGTCTGAAGTTGAAAATAATAATACTAAAAATAAAACAAAACAAAAGTTTAAATTTTTGGGCTGAGTCCAGATTATTTCTAAGGCCGAGTATGACCGGATTTATGGTCGGGAATGGCTAGTTTGTGTGGACTATTTTTTTGTGTTATTGCTGGAAATTTTATAACATGCTGAATGTTTTGTAAATATGTTGATATATGGGTGTTATATATATTAGCATGAATGGATGTAAACAGGCGCTTTCATATAATTATCCATGGTACTTGCATAAAGTACTATGACAATTATTCCATGTGTTGTCTATTATACACGTAACATAAGATAACATGTAGTGGCAGATTTGCATTGTATATGCATCGTAAGTATTGCATCGAAGTTGAGTGTGGAGTGCATGGTTGGTAACCTGACACTACTTTTGTGTTACTAGGTTGGCTCTGGTAAATAGGACAACGTCCAATGAGTTTACGCTGATTTGAAATGATAAAGAAAGTATGTCGGGAATCATCAAGAAGGGATAGATCCCCATCGGGTGGAAAAACCTAACAATTATGGCTCCGACATAGTCCCCACCGATGAAATGCCATGTTGTTTGGTTTACTGAAATTATGGTAGACACCAAAAATCCGCGGCCCATAAAAAGGCTCATGGATTTGAATATAAAATGATCATTGCGATGTATCATCCAAAAGTTTGGTCATAAACAAATGAAATTTGTTTCGAAATGATCATCGATGTCATCCGTAATGACGTCACACAAGGGCTTAGGATTTGTGTGAAGGAGCCTATGAGGACTCCTGGGCACATGGTACATGATGAGTCGTATCTCATTTCTAAGATGGTGATGTGATTCCATTTAATTAGCATATTCTTCATTGGAATGTCGAGCGTGTGTATTATTGTGTGAACATGGCATTGTATGTGTACTTAGCGGGAGTAACCCTTGTAGGAGGTGATCCTTACCGAGCATTGTTCACCCCGCTCGGGACCCCTTTAGGTTCAGTTATTACAAAGGCTAACCCTCATCCAGACCAAGAAGTGAAGAAAGCCGAACTGTAGCTTTGAAAAACCTTTTTATAAAAAAACTATATTTTACATGTAATATTTCTTGTAAGGGCAAGAAAGTTGTGAATCAAACTGATGAACTGCTTTTGATAAATTTGTATATTTTTCTAAAATATATATGCATGAATGGATCTCGGTGAATGAGACGCGATCAATATAGTAATAGATATGAGATACCACAGAATTCACGCGCTGATTCAAGGTTGCCAATGGGACCCCTAGGTTTTAGGGTGTCACAGTCTGACCACGATCCACATAACTTTAGGTACTCAATTGAATTTTAGTACAACCTTTCATCCACAAACAGATGGACAATAAGGAAAGAAAGCGATTCAAGTGTTAGAGGACATGCTTTGGGGTTGTGTGCTAGATTTTCCTGGCAATTGGGATAGGTATATTCCCCTTATGTAATTTGCCTATAACAACAGTTATTAGACAAGTATTGGTATGGCCCCCTATGAATACTTGTATGGCAGGAAATGTAGAACTCTTATATAATGGATAGACCTGGATGAGCATAAAGTAATTGGTCCTGATTTAGTGAAAGAGACAGAAGAAAAAGTTCAGATCATTCAACAAAGGTTAAAAGATGTTAGCATAGACAAAAGCTGTATTACTAAATCTAAAAGAAAAGACATAGAGCACAAGTCGAAGATAAAGTCTTCTTGAGTATCACCATGGAGAAAGATACTCCATTTAGAAAGCACAGCAAACAGCCCAAGGTTCATCTGACCTATGAGATTTTTAGAAGAATTGACTGGCCGCTATCGTTTGGTCCTCCCTCCGGAGTTGACCAAATTACATAATGTTTATTCCATGTCTCAATGCTTCGGAGATACCGTTCTGATGAATCGCACATCTTGCCAGTACAAGATGTACAAGTGTTGTAACATCCCAAAAAAAATAACCTTCTTGTCTTATTATTTTACCTTATAGTATTATATGATATTATACTTATTTATTTTTTTTTATTTAAGGGAAAAATAATAAATAAAAAAAACTGCATCTACTACAAGAGTCAAGTGTTAAATTGGTAAAATGTCAAAATGATAACCCAAAAGTCATAAAATGAAGAAGAGTATATACAAAGTAGAAATGATAAGTTGTTATGCAAATGAAATAGAAATGAAGGGCTTTAATGCAAAAATGAAAAAAAAATAGAAAGGCAAAGTGTAGCCACAAATGCTACTTTATACAAGATGAGAATTAAGACCAAATTTGGAAGTCTGTTGAATGAGATCATTTCTCAATTCGGCAAAAGGGGAGCTAGGGCTACGGTTGAGAGAGCGGGAGAAGCCATCTTTGGACTCTACTTGTTTTTGAAGAGGAAGGAAGAAGGAAAGCTAGAGGAGTGTTTAAAAAGATTAAGGTATGGATACTTGTCTAAGTTTGGGTATGGATTCACTCATTTGCTTGTTAGGAACCCTCCTAACTCCCTCTTTGATTGTGTTTGGATTGGTAAAACCATAATTTAGTATATATATGTTTGAGTTAGAGTTCAAGTAGCCTTTTGCTTTGATTAGGATTGGTTTTGAAAAATTTTTGTATAAAGGAAATGTTGGGGTTTTATGGTAGATGCTGTCAAAAATTTTCCAAACTCATGTTTTTGTTTTAGCCATAACTTAGCCATTACTCATCCAACTTGAGTGATTCAAATTTCTAGGTAAACTAGACTTCTAGGAGAAAAATTTTTCTTGAAATAAGTGTATTCAAATTTGGACCTCATTAGACCCAAAAATTTGTCAAAATGAAGCTCTGTTTTTGGGCAAATTCTAGTTATGTTTTGAAAATAGAGAACCTGCTGTTTAGGACATATCTTGAGTTTTTGCAGCTCGACCGATGATTTAATTTCTAAATAAAATATATTTATAGAAGAACAATGGAGACTTGAAGGAAGTTGTAAAATATGCCTCATTTATTCTTAAAATTTTAAAAGTGAAGATTGCAGAAATCAACCCTAACTAAAAAACACTAGCAAAGATGCATGACCGATTTTCTTTGTTTGTTCTCTGACCAGACGCATTTGTAATGGATAAGGGGATGATGATGATAAAACCTAACCTAAGATCGATCTCCCAAGGATAGGAGCACCAGACCGACAAACTTTTGGTTTGTTCTTCATACTTCTCTTCTTGTTTCAAGTTTTGTGTTTGTTTGTCAAACGAATATGGAATGTTTGTTATGAAACCTACGTTTTTGGTTTGAACCAGTTAAATCTGAAATGTTTGACAAACATCTGCATATGTGCTTCTATTTGAACCATAAATGAATTTGTTTGAGTGTTGGTTAATTGATTTATAAATGAACTATGTAGTGGCAAATACATAAGATTCACGTATGTACAAATGAACTGGCCGAGAATGTTAATCAGACAGAAAAATGTGAATAGTGGTATTGTAAATGAATAATTATTAATGCCCTTAAGAGAATGTTAGTCATTATGTTCGAAGTGTGGGATAGATTGGTATACCAATAAGGGTCAATGCACATCGCGAACTAAATGATTTATGTTGGCATACCGATCCGTAACCCATCGAGACAAGATTTAGTGTACAAATGCAAATGTGAAATAATCCAGTCCGTGGCTAAATGGGCAGTACTAAGTTATTAATATTTTATACCGCCTTCGCAACCCAATGATCGTGCCGTGATTCTCGTTATCCCACGCACCGGGCAAGTTTCAAGAAGACTAAAGCAAGGGTAAAATGATTAATAATTGTGTGGATTGTGTGAATTGAGTTGTAACAAGAATAATAAAACATGAGAGCATGAAAGATGAGAATTGTTGTATTTCTATATTTAAAACAAAATGAAAGTATGTTAAACTACTATAAATGGTTTATTTATAAATATTGCATGGATCACATGAGTAGTATGTTGAAAGGTTGTTTGGAAAAATATGTTGAATGTTTTTGAGATGATTAAGTGATGCATATAGCAAAAGTTAATTGTTGTGCATATATATGTGGTGTAATTGTTTGAAATGAGAATAGAAATGCAAAGAATCACTAAGCATAAAAATGCTTAGCGCATTAGTTTTCCACGCGCAGGTACCGAGTAGATAGTGGCAGGACTGAAGACCGCAGAGCCTGTAGCCGCTGGCTAAATCGCTACAAGTGATAAATAAATGCCCTGCTTCATGCATACACTCATTCCATGATATCATGACTACTTTGTATTGAAATCAAAGATGTAAAGATCTCCAGAAGACGACTTCTTTAATTTTTTCATCATGGACGTACTTGACATTGTGGATTTTCAACATAGGAGGTGAACTCCCACAAATATTTTGTAAAATGATTCGAAAGGGTATGGAAATGCTATTTGTATAAATATTGTACTAAAGTATAGTTAAGGGCCCTCTTGAGAAGATATAATGCATACTTCTTATAGTAATGAATGTAAATTAATGATATCTTATTCAATATATAGGTCAAGGATTAAATGGATATTAAATATCATATCGAAAATGAGTATATGAAATGTGTTTTACACATAAATGGATTTAGTGGTCTGCGTCCCCGGGTCCGGTCTAGCCGTAGGGTCGGGTCGAGTCGGGTTAGGGAGGGGTGTGACAAGTGCTATCAGACTTCACTTATGATGAAGAACCAAAAGCCATTCTAGCTTGTGAAGTGAAACAATTTCAAAACAAATAAGTCTCTCTGGTAAAAGTACTTTGACAACACCATGGTATAGATGTAACACCCTGTCCCGAGAGGGTGTACGGTATGTGTAACCGTACAGAGACCAAAGACTTCCACTATTTAATAGCCATGACGTAATTTTGAAAATTGGTTTATGGATGAAATTATAAAATTTTCAAAGAATTGTGCAGACTTTCAATTGGCAAGGAGGCGAAAGATAAATTATGCAATCTTAAAAGTATAATAATAATAATAAATTACCTTAATGGTTCAGAGTTTAAAAATTCTAGATCTAGATAACGAAACGGATCGCGCCACAAATTGCCTCACAAATCTAAGAACCCAGAAAGTTTGTTAAATTCCTATACTACTAATATTTTATGAATTTCTAGGCTTACTCAGTTTAGAGGAATGGAACTATAGATTTTAGAAAAATTCGAAAAATGGCAAATATTTAAAGAATATTCAATAGATAAATAAAATTTTTCTAGACAAAATGGACTCTGACGAGGTAATAGAAATTATTTATCTAAATAATAATAATAATAATTAAAGAAAAAGAATAAGAATTAGAAAAAAAAACGAAAATCAATAAAAAGCAAACGACGGATGCTCGGATGTAAGAATCCATAAGTCGAGAGATTTTAATTTTTATTTTCTTTCGCTCTTTCGACCTACTAAATCGGACCGTAGCGTTCGTCAGCCAGGCTGCTAAAAATTGGTATAATATAATAGAAATTTAATAAAGATGCGCACTAATATCTTAAAGATTGCTAAACTTTAAAAGGTGTAAAATTTTCCTACAGATATTTTCACTTAGCCGCCATGAATTAAATTTTTTAAAGGCTATAAAGGTCGTGGAAACTTCAAATTCAAAATTTTCGGGACCGAGTTTTGGAATTTTTAGGAATTTTTACCATGTTCGGACAAATAGTACGAATTTCTGGACTGCTACGGTCGCCCGCTGAAATTTCAAAGAGTATATCGGACAAGTCGGATAGAATTTTCGTAAATGTCGGCATTTTGAGATCATATGGAAAGTCCCGGTCAAAAGTTGACTAAAATGTGATAGTTTTTATGGGGCATTTAATGTGTATGGACATTTTGGTCAATTTCACATCATATTATCGATGTCCAGATCGGTCAGACTAGCACGTAAAGTTTTGTTAATCAAGTCACTCGATATAAATACTTTGAAAGTCGCGTATGTTTTATGGTTAAAACATTAAACTAAGGGCATTTTCGTAATTTGAATGAATTGTGTAGGCGATTTGAGCATCCGACGAGAATCTGCAAAGGTTTACAAGATTTTCGTTAAATTACCGGTAGCTGCGGAGTACTCAAAATCGCTTTCTAAAACGAAAAGTGTTGTAATTATAATTTTGTAAAATGCTTGAAAATATAGATTTATAAAGCACTTTTTTACCTCCCAATCATATACTCAGCAGAAAAGTTTGATTTCAGTATTTAAGAAACAATTTGGCCTAGTTTAGAAAAACCCCTAGATGCATGTTCGCTCCGGCCGACAGATTCACTGTGTACGGCAATGTTACTGATATTATGACTAACTATATCGGGTCGGCCTAAGAATCGTAGGTTGGGATCTAGTATATATTTATCTAGTGAGTCGCCCTCGCACATTCGAGGTATATAGTTAGCGCCACGATTTAGTACATAGCGATGAGGTGCTGGTTCCTGAGGTTCCTTCACCGAAGCATTTTGGTTCCGAGGTTCCATTATGCTATATAGATCCCGCCGTGTTCACCGGATTCATCTTGCAAATGGGTAAAGACTCCGAGGTTCACTACCGGCGCGTAGGTTCCGGCAGGCATCACTTGGGTA
Organism: Tetrastigma voinierianum; assembly: GCA_016808115.1. Taxonomy (NCBI): domain Eukaryota; kingdom Viridiplantae; phylum Streptophyta; class Magnoliopsida; order Vitales; family Vitaceae; genus Tetrastigma; species Tetrastigma voinierianum. Next base: position 130,020 of record JAEQBH010002611.1, read on the forward strand.
TTTCGTAAATGGGTCACATGGTTGGTACTTGATTTCCGCATAGCACTTTCAGATATTAACCACCACTAAAATGGGCCAAGAAGCAGACATAGTTTCGTAATGCTGTTGTTATAATAGTTTTCTGCATTAAAGCCGCAAAGATAAATAGTTTTCAAAGATAGTTCTTTAAATGGTTTTCATAGCAAAATCAGCTTTTCTATAAATAGTTTTGCCAACCATTTATGTACAGATTTTTATATTGGGAGGTACTAAACAAAGAATAGCAAAGATTTAGAAATTATAAGACTCAATGAGCCCGCTTGGCCTATGTCTGCTTTTAAAATAATTTTCAGTGCAGTGTTGAAGCCGAAAGACCTTTCGTGGATCCTCGCCCTAGACGTCAGGTTGTGATTATATAAGATAAGGTGTAAATTAAACTAGTAAAAGTTAAAATGTGCATTTTGTATATGTAAATATCTTTGTAAAATATGCATGCATGGGATTTTGAGAAAACAGTTGCGATAAACTTATATCGACGATCCTGTCTTATTCACGGGCGACTGTGCGCCCTTTATCAAGTATAGTTGGACATTCGAAACATCGGGAGGTATATTGTTTTACACAGGTGATTTTGTATTTTGGGCTTGACCACCGCAGCCGCAGGCCGCGATTTTCGCTAAATCTAAAGGTGTGATTTTGATATGAAAAGTGAAAAATTTTATAAACCACGCTTCAAATACGCTTCAGCGCGAATGCCAGCTTCATGGTAACTTGTTAGTCGAAAGGAGCTTGGAGCCGGGAGGTTACTGTGGAGTTGCCGCGCATTTCCCGGGTCACCAGGAAGGGGGTCCGCAACTTGGTATCAGAGCGCCTTAGCGATAGTCTCGCCTGCTTTTTCGCTACAAGCCTGCGTGCATTTCCTATAGAATTGTTTTTATAATGATTTTTCTATCGCAACCTATATTGTTTTGCTAAATCCTTGCATGCATCAGATATTGAAAAGTGTCACTGAATCTTTTAATCTTGAAATTCACAGCATTATGTCTGGACGAGGTCGTAGAGGTCGATCTAGGACTTCCGCACCGGAGGCACCACCAGAGAGGTATGTCGAGCACACCCTAGACCGAAAAATGCTTCAAATGAATCAGCTCCCTGCCAGGAATCCATCATGGGCCACCCAGGTGGCGGTGATTCCTTGACGATGGATCGTGTTATACAGATCGTTACAAAGAAATGCACCAATGCACGAGCCTCCAGAAGAGCCGAGGGCATGGATAGAACGCGCCCAAAATTAGCCAAACTTATGATGGCACCACACCCGTGAGGTTGATACTTATGGCTAGACAGGTTAGTGAAATTTATGCGTTGACGGGTGTCCGATGAGCGTAAAGTCCTCTTTCAGGTTCGATGGTCGCTGTGGCAAGGACCCGGTGAGGCCATTAAGAGGAGACACCCCCACAGAGTCACTGGGGACCGGCTCCGATGCATTTACGTACGATTTACCCGCGTAGTTATCAGATGCAAAATAGAAAGAATTCTTCGTGTTAGAGCAAATGATCCATGACATGATGTACATGAGCAGAGGTTTTTAACTCGTGGAAATTGTGCCTATGATACGTGAAAATGAGGAACATAAGTGTGTTTATCTACGTCTGGGCCAATCTGCCAGAATTAAAGTTCATCTAGCCCGGGCATCTCAAAATAACTTTGAGAGCTAGCCGAGGCCGCACTATGCAAAGGACGCTTCAGCTTCCAACTCAGGGCGGCCAGACAAAGAAGAGAGGTGCTCCTAAAGACTAGCCGTCAACCAGCACCACGCTAGTAGAAAGAAAGGAAAGAAGTGACCAAATGTAGAAGTCGTGACGAGGAGCAACATTCAGCCAAGGGATCCGTCGATCACCAAAGAATTCTGTGGAGGTGGTAGGATCTTCGTGGATCATCTTTTCCATTGTGCCCTACATACGAGGAGGCATCTCGAGAGCGCAGGATGAATAATATGACAGATGTTTCCATCAAGGGCAAGAAGGTCACTTTATCCGAGATTGTCTCACGCTTAGTAGTCAGTAGAGACCTCCGAGGTGGGCAAGAGCATCTACCCTGCAGCACCCGCCGGTCCCACCAGCGTCGGGTAGGGGCGGTTCAAAGCAGGTGGCGCACAACACCCGGTAGAGGCCGCGGTAGGGGCCAGGAGGCGCAGGCGCACTCGATTAGCCGTATTCAGAGTGGTACCTGCATCTGTGCTCTGCATTACAAATAAGACAAATAGGAGGCGTATGCATCACCGCACGTGATTACCGGTATGATTTCGCCATTGATCATGATGCATATGCATTGGTAACTAGAGCCACTCATTCATTTATTTCGCATTCATTCACCGAGAGGCAATCTGGGGATAGAGTCCTGAAATTTCTATAGATGGTCGTGAGTGGTGGTTTTATCTAATGGGGATACTGCACACATCCGAAAGGATAGTTCTGTGTAAAGATTGCGATCCGTGACAAGGATTTTCCAACAGACTTGATAGTGTTAGGTATCCATGATTTCGATATAATTCGTACGGATCGTTATCCGCATAGAGCCACCTTAGATTGCTATAAGAAAGAAGTAAGATTGCTCTACTTTTGCAGGAACCAAAGTGATATTTCGAATCGTGGGTTATAGATCGCCCTAGTCTCATTAATGTCAAGGATCGCTTCAAAATGCTTCGGGAAGGTTGCTGCGTTATTTGGCATTTGTAGTGGATAGAGACAAGAGGGACACGACCGAAGACATCCCTATACCAAAGAGTTCCCAGATGATATTTCAGGTTTACCTTCGGATAGAGAAATTGAGTTCGTTATTGAACTAATCAGGGACCGAGCCGATATCCATTCCTCCATATAGAATGGCGCCTACAGAGCTGAAGAATCAAGGCACAATCGAGGAATTGCAAAGCCAGGCTTCATCCGACCTAAGACTCACCGCTGGCTTCCAGCCTTCTTGTGGAAGAAGCAAAGATGGAAGCTACGGGTTGTGTATAGACTCAGACAAATGAATCTAGCGACATTACGCTAAACCGGTGATCCGCCCTCGCATAGACGCAGCTATTCGACCAATTGCATGGATCTCGGTATATTCTAAGATCAATTTCCAAGGTCGCTACCATTAGTTGAGGGTCCGAGAGAATGGATGTTTCAAGATCGTCAGACGCAGATACGGTCACTACGAGTTTCTAGTGATGCCATTCGGATTGACTAATGCCCCCGCGTCTACGGATTTTGATGAACAGTATTCAGTCCGTATTTAGATAAGTTTGTGATTGTATCTGGCTGATGACATTCTAGTGCACTGTGCGCCTTCGCAGGAACATGCAAAGTAATTCTGACGCATTGCGTAGAGTTCTAGAGAGCGCCAGTTATACGCTAAGTTTAGTAAGTGCCAATTTTGGTTGGACAAAGTAGCTTTCGTCACGCTATTTCTGCAGTAAGGTGGCCAGGGATCCTGGTGATCGGTTATAGTGAACCGAAGCCGCCACAAATGTTTCTAGTTCGCATTTCCTGGATTGGCAGTGTTATTACAGAAATTTTGCCGAGGGATTTTCGAAGATAGCAACACCGTTGACCAATCTATTGAAAGGATTGTACCAGTAATGTGGGACACCACAAAGATAGTTTTGAGGAGCGAGATGCAGATTGACGACAAATTTCCATTAGCACTACCGTCAGGAAAGGACGATTATGTGGTATACAGTGATGCCTCCAGACAAGGGTTAGGGTGTGTTTTGATGCAGGATGGTAGAGTGATAGCTTATGCTTCCCGTCAATTAAAGAAGCACGAAAGGTAACTACCGACCCATGATTTAGAACTAGCAAGCAGTGGTTTCGCTCTAAAGATCCGAGACATTATCTATATGGTGTTCCTCATTTATCTTCACCGATCATAAGAGCCCCGTAATATATCTTTACCGTAAAGAGATTAACTTAAGGCAGCGCCTCTGGTCGAGTTGATTAAGGATTGCGATCGCATCGATAAGAAAGTACCATCCTGGGAAGGCCAATGTAGTGGCCGATGCCTTAAGCTCCGAAGTAGAACCTGAGGGTTCCGCGCTTATTTGCGTGACGGTATATCTCCCATTGCTGATATTAGACTTTGGGAGTTCGCCAGGTGTAGTCGGAGCACAGGACACTATCTAAGATCATTTTATGTTCGTCCTCTTCTTGTGGATCAGATCAAGGAAGGTCAAAGTGTTTCAGAGATGATTAAGTTGAGGGCAGATATTGAGGGTGGTAGGAAACCAGAGTTCCAAATCAGAGACGATGGCGTAATAGTTAGAGGGAGTCGAATGTGTGTACCTGAAATAGGTGAACTAAAAAGGGTCCCGAAGAGGCTCACTCTTTCTCAAAGATATGCCATGCACCCTTGGTAGTGTTCAAGATGTATCATACTCTGAGGGAGCATTATTGGTGGAAGGGTATGAAAAAGGAAATTGCAGATTTCGTATCCAGATGCCTAACCTGTCAAAGCAGTGTGCTGCGCAGCACCGTAAGCCCAGAAAGATACGCCTCCGCCTCCCGTGCATGGAAGCCGGATAAGATTACTATGGATTTTACTATCTAAGCCTCCGAGAACCTCGGAGACAACACGACATATGGGTGATAGTGGATGAATTAACCAAATCAGCGCATTTTCTTCCAGTTAGCAATGATGACCCATTGGACAAGTTGGCCCAATTATATGTGGAGGAGATAGTTAGATTACATGGTGTTCCTCTATCGATAGTCTCAGACCGAGACCCCAGATTCACATCCAGATTTTGGTCTAGTTTACAGGATGCCATGGGGACTCGATTGCACTTTAGCACAACTTTCCATCCTCAGACTGATGGTCAGTCAGAGAGAACTATTCAGACACTAGAGGATATGCTTAGAGCATGCGTGATAGAGTTTAAGGGAAGCCGTATACGCATTTATCTCTCACTGGAGTTTCGCTTACAACAACGCTTATCAATCCAAAGATGTATGGCTCCATTTGAAGCATTGTATGGTCGGAAGTGTCGTACTCCCGTATGTTGGGATGAAGTAGGAGAGAGGAGACTGATAGGCCTAGAGTTAGTACATATTACCTTAGATAAGATCCAGATTGTCCCAGAGATGCATCAAGATAGCCAGGGATTGCATGTAAAAGCTTTATATGGACAACGCCGAGGGGATCTATGCAGCTTAAGGTGGCGATAGGTCTTCAAAGTTTCCTTGAAAGGTGTCCTCAGATTTGAAGACGCTGAAAGTCGAGGCTCGATACATAAAATACAGAGATTATTGCGCAGTGTGGACCAAGAGCATATAGATTAGACTTTCCTCCGTAGTCAGCTCTAAGGTTCATAATGTGTCATGTATCCATGTCTGGCAAGTACATTCCGTGATCCCTCCCATAAAAATTTCGTAGATCACCAAGAGGAATCCAAAGGATAATTTGACCTATAAGGAGCAGCCAATGCAGATAGTAGATCACAGAGAGCAGATTTTATGAATAAGGTCATTCCGTTAGTCAAAGTTTTATGGGGGGAAGGATTAAAGAGGGCTACACGGGGAGCCGAGGCTCGATGCAACACTTTGTTTTTTATTAAGGTATCATCTTATATTAGTTTTGTTCATTTCGAGGACGAAATGCTCTTAAGGAGGGAGGATTTGCAACACTGGTCCTTAAAGAGTGCCAGATTTGTGATAAGCAGAATCAGACAGACTGTTATTTCCTTAATTATTTTTAAATAGCCATAATAGAATTTTTGAAAATTGGTTTAAGGATGAAATTATAAAATTTTCAAAGAATTGTGGCACTTTTGCAATTAAGGAAGGTGGAGGGGTGAAAGTATAAATTATGGAATTTTAAAAGATAATAATAATAATAAATTACCTTAATGGAGTTCAGAAAGCCTGGGAAAATTCCTCAGATTCTGATAACGAACTGGACTACACTGCAATCTGCCTCGCGTAAATCTAGTAACCCAAAGAAAGTTTTGTTAAATTCGAGCGATGGAATATTTTATAATTTCTAGACGGGTTTAGAGTGAAACACGGCAAATTTTAGAAAAATCAGAAAAAAAGTAACAAAGCCTATTTAAAGAATATTCAATTAGGATAAATAAAATTTTGGGACAAAAATGGACTTACAAGGATGAGGTAATAGAAATTGTTATCTAAATAATAATAATAATTAAAGAAAAGAATAAAATTAGAAAAAAAAAAAGCAAGAAATCAATAAAAGCAAAACGGACGGATGCTCGGACGAGAAGAAACATGACAAATTTGAGAGATTTTAATTTTTATTTTCTTCTTTCGTTCTTTCTCGGATCTGATCAGGTGTGGCGTTAAGTCGGACGAAGTGGGGTGGTATCTGTGAAAGAGGCTACGCATAGGTACCAATATCTTAGCCTGTTAAACTTTAAGGTAGAAAATTTTCCTACTTGTATTATTTTGAGCCTAAAGACTATCATAGTAACATTTTTAAAGACCATAAAGATTAGTAAACTTGATCCTAAAATTTTCGGAGCGAGTTTTAGATTTTAGAATTTTAGGATATGTTGGACGGTGTGGGGCTGAATTTCGGGGCCCATTTATGGCCGGGTTCAAGTTAGAAATTTAGGGAGTATAGTCGGACAGTGGATCTGAATTTTTGGAAATATTTAGGTATTTTTAGGCCCATATGGAAAGTCATGATAAGTTATTCAACGAGATAGTTTTATGGGGCATTTAATGTGTATGGACATTTTGGTCAATTTCACATCCTTATTATCGATGTCCATGTCGAATGGACTAGCATGAGATTTGTTAGAATCGAAGTTAAGATTCGATATAGTCCTTTGAAAGTCTGTGTATGTTTTATGGATTAAACGATGAAGCTAAGGGCATTTAAATAATTTGAATAGATTGTGTATGCGATTTGAGCATCCGACGAGAATCTAGTGTGCTTGACAAGATTTGAAAGAATTAGGCGAAAAAGGTGAGTACTCAAAATCGTTTCCTAAAGCGAAAGTGTTTAGTACAATTTTATAAAAATGCTGAAAATATATAGATTTATAAAGCATTTTTTTTACCTCCCAATTGTTATACTCGTGAAAAGTTTGATTTGTTTAAGCGGTTGCTTTGGTTAGCAAAACCCTAGATGCATTTCAGTTTCAAATTGGTGCCTTTGGATTGTGCGTAGCAATGTTATGGGATATTATGACTAAGCTATATTGCACGGTCGGCGATTGGGGTTAGATCAGTATATATTGCTCTGGTAGGTCGCCCTCACACTTTGTGGGGTATATGGTTGGCGCCGACTTAGTACATGTGATGAAGTGTTGAGGTTAGGGTTCCCTCAGGAGCATTTTGGTTCAGGGTTCACTCTGAGTGCGGGTTCAGGGTTAGAGGCATCACTTCTAGGGTGTTCGAATGGGCGCGATGGTTGGTGCCGTTTAGGTATAGCACTTTCGGATAACCACCCTTTGAAGCGGTTTCGGCGGCTGAACCTGGATTTGACAGTTTTATTGTGAAATAGTTTTGAGAATAGTTTTTATTTGACATAAATAGTTTTCGCATAGTTTTGAAATGGTTTTCATAGCAAAAACTCGGTTTTCTCATAAATAGTTTACAACCATTTGTGTCCAGATTACATATATTGGAAGTACAAACGACAAATGACATTTAAAGTATAATTGCTCACTTGAGCCGTTTGGCTCATGGTTTCTGATTTTAAATAATTTTTGAGTCACGGGTGTTGAAGCTGAAAAACCTTTCGGGATCTGATCCCCAGACGACGTGTTGTGATTATATATAAGATAAGGTGTAAGTGAAACGTAAAGAAGTTAAAAATGTGGCATTTTGTATATGTAAATATCTTTTGTAAAATATGCATGCATGATTTTGAGAGAAAAAGCGAGTTCTGCGATAAACTTATATTGGATTGATCCTTATCTTATATTTGATGAGGACCGGAGGTCCTTTGTGTATAGTTGGACATTTGGAAAACATTGGGAGTGTATATTGTTTTTATACAATTGATTTTGTATTTTGGGCTTGACCACTTGGTGCGATCTAGTTATCTTCTGGGTTTAATAAATCTAAAGGGGGTGATTTTGATAGAAAAGTGAAAAATTTTATAACCCAGTTTTCCAAATACGAGTTCAACTGATTTAACGGCAGCTTCTTGTAACTTGTTCGTCGAAGCGAGCTTATTTGGGAGGTTCTTGTGAGTGCAAGTGAATTCACTGTCACTAGGAAGGGGGTGTCGATAGAGGAAATAAACTTGGGACCAAATTGACACGAAGGCACAATACGCAACTCTTTAATTCGGGTGCTCAAGATTTGAGGGCGAAATTCACTAAGGAGGAGAGTTGTAACACCCAGTCCACCACAAATGGTTTTATGACATGTGTAGGGTACTGTTGGAAGTGCATTAGTGGCCATTTAATAGTTAAGTGTGGAAAATGATATATCAGGAATTATTAAAAGAGTCAAGAGTATATTAGTCAATTGCCAATTAAGGACCCAAAATACATAAAACAAGAAGATTATATGCCATTGTAGAGTTGTTATAAGTTGATTGTCAAATTTAATGAAGTAGGAGGACTAAAGTGCGAGGAATGAGCTTAAGTCAAGGAGGCATGAGCAGGGAACTGTCTCTAGAATTTGTTTTCCATTTTGGCTTTTACAGGAGCTAGGACATCCGGTTGTGTGGGAGGAGACCAAATTAGTTTGCGCAATCCACTTTGTTCTTAGCTCTAGTTCAAGTAAAAAGGAGGAAAGGAAAGGAAAGGAAAGAAGGAAGAGAAGAAGCTCGATTTGGAAGTTTCAAGACATCAAGGATAAGGAAAAACATCTTAACCCTCCCATTATTTGTGTTTTTGTTTGAGTTGGGTTTGAGGTTGGCTTGGATCTTGTTTTGGTTTGGGTTGGAATCGTCAGGTGATAAGGACAAAAATTGTTTAAAGAGACATATAGGTATTTTTAGGAAATCATTAGATTTTCCCTCAAACACATTGTTCATTTTAGCCATAACTGTTGCCTCTGAGGACCTGTTTGGTGTTTAGTTGGAGATGAAACCTAATAACCAGAGCAACAAATTTCTAGAAGAATCGAGATTTAAATCCTGCTCTCAAAACCATGAAAAAAGAGTTTTATAGTAAGATATGATTTTATCCCCTCTTCGGGAGTAGTTCATGTTTTTGCACATATATTGGTCCGCATCTTGAGTCAAAAATAGAGGGGTGAATCAAATCCTATTGAAACCAGACACTTGGGAGAGTAGCTTTTACGAAAGAAATATGGTCACATAATGCCTCTATTGTTCCTAGAAATTCTTCAATTGAGAACCTGATACTATCATAGAAACTATTCGAGAAACGGGTATGGAATGTTTGGCCATGTCTCCTATTTAAAGGTCCAAATGACACGATCTATATGAGCCTTGAAACTAAGGCCCTTAGGAACATTTTGTTGGAAGATCACTTTGTCTAAAAACCTCGTTTACTGGGTCGAAATAATAGTTGGAAATGGACTTGGAATGTGTTAGTTAATATTCTAGAGTCGTGACGCTTAGGTGACGTCATGATGCTGAATTCATTAGAAGCTGTAAGATAGACTCAAAGTGCTCTGAAACACATATAATTGTATGCCTACTCAATACATGATAGTGAATAAATAGGGACTAGTGTTATTTAACACTTTTGTTCGATACTAATCAACCTGTCTATTCAAGAGTACTATTCCTTACGACCCCTTGTACTCTGTTATATTGGTACCATTAAGTGGGTTCCATTTACTGCCACTTCCTATTCTATATTGTACCATACCTTTGGGTACCTATTTTACTGCGTCCCTTTTATTCCTTTATTCTTGTCTATGTAGGCAAACATTTATATGATGTATCGAATAATAAACAATATGAACATGAAAGTAACCCTGACTCGGTTGCTAGGCATAACTACATTACGTGATATGAATTGTGCCTCACAGACACTATACATTATGAACTCCTACGGGAGAGATGAATAATATGATATAATGAAATAATTGTAACTACACATATACTGAAATTGAGGTCATTGTATTGATCATATATATATGTTATTTTGTTTTCACTAAGCTATATGCTTAGTACATATGTTTTATCCGTGTAGGTTTCGAATAAGTCGCCAGGGACATCCCTCACTCGTCAAGGCCAACTCAACAGTAGGAGTATCCCTTATGTGGGTCCTCTACGCCATATTCTCTTTTGTAATAGAAATGTAAATGTAATATTTGATGTAGTGAAACTTATAAGAATATAAGTAGTTTGAGACTCAAGCATATATGTATTGGATATTTTAATCACAATTTTAGTGGTAATTCCATAAGGTTATGGTTTGTAGTCTGGAATTTTTACAATTTTTAAAACAAGTTTATATCGGTTATGAATATATGCTTGAAATGGTTTCAAATAATGCTAGAAAATCAAGTTAACAGTCTGCCATGTGGCATCCTCACCTTTCTGATTAGGGGAGAGGGCTCGAACCTCCCTAGAGGTTGAACGGACTTCACTTCTGCTGGAGGTTGGGGCAACCAAAGATGAAGTGTGTTCTCTTCAATCAGGAGGGCAAGGACAAAGTAGCCATGGAGGAGGATATTTGATTTACTTATACAACTGATATCAACTGTTTGGTCTTATTTGAGATAGTTGCACCGGGGATATTATTGTTATAAGTAGTGATTAAAATATCGCAATATATATCGATGTATCAGTGTCAATGGAAACAGATATCTGATAATGTCGATTAATGAAGTTTTGGCAAGTGGGAAATACTCCTTGATATATTGGCGATATATCGGTTTAGGGGCGATACATTGCCGATATTTCCGATTTTATTGAAAATTTTCAAAAAAAAAAAACAATATTTGAGGTGGGTGTCTCGTTACAGAACAAAGAAATAGGAGAGATGAAGAGTTGTGAAAATGAAAGTCTTTCCTTAATAATTCATATCAATTATTACCGTCTTGTAATAATTACTATATTATTATTTGTAGAAAAGAATAATAAAGATCAAAGAGATAGGTTGTAATTATTATGTCTTCCTTAATAATTACTATCATTAATTATTCTGAGGAAAATAGGAGAGAAAATCAGAGACGGTTGAAATTATTATGTCTTCCTTAATAATTACCTCGTTAGTTATTACCAAAAATTAGAATACCAAAAAGCGGGATGAGAAAATGAAGGAATCTTACTTATAAAATTAATATTTATTAATTTTAATAATTAATAATAAATTATAGTTAAATTTTTTAAATTCAAAAAATGATTATTGCAAATCTTTAAATACAAACAATTTAAAAAAAATTATTATATGAAATATTTTGAAATTATTTATAGTATTTTTTCTAGAATATTCTAAAATAAAAATAAAAATATAAAAAATTAGTCATAGTACACCAAACATTTAACTTATTATTTGTATAAATCATAAGAAAAATGAGTACATGTTTTTAAATCTAATTGTATCCATTCATATAGCTTCAATATTTTGATATATAAATTGAATATATCTTTTAAATTTTGAATAATTTGCATAAATACGATTATATCTTGATATATCAGTAAAATTCAAGTACCGATATATCAGTTAAAACCGATATTTTCATTCTTAGTTATAAGTTTTTGAGAACTAGAAACTGGTATGGATTGCACACAGACCAGTACGTAAAGCACCATTTTTGGGCTTTGGCTTTAGCCAGCAAGTTTGGAGCCATTTTTGGACTTTGACGTGTGTCGGCGAGGTTATGACCCTTGGTGCTGGCATGTGCGACAAAGCTAAGGCCACTTGGTCTTTGGCATGCCCAGCTAATTAGGGCACATTCCCAGTCTTTTTAGTATGTGCCAGCAGGTTAAGAGCCACTTCTAGTCTTTAGTATGTGCTAGCAGGCTAAGAGCCACTAATGGTCTTTAGCATGTGTCAGCTAGGCTAGGAGCCACTTCTAGTCTTTAGCATGTGCTAGTAGGCTAAGAGCCACTTCTGGCCCTTAGTATGGGGGCTATTCCAAGAATTTAAAGTAAAGAAAACTTTATTGATAACACACCTCTTGGATGCATAACGACACATCACAGGCATTGTGATCCCATCTAATTTATTTAATGTATACAGATCTAGTTGCCTCTCTTACTATAACGTGATATGGCCCCTCGATTTAGTTTGCATTTTTGGCTGTTGGGTCAGCCGTGTTTCAAAGACTCTTCAAGACTAGGTCTAAATAGGAATGCATGCTATCTTACGCTGTTATGGGTTGTTATTCTTGCTGAGCCATGATGTTATACGGCCGCGGCTTCACGGAGTTCGTATGTCATATCTAAAGTCTTTAGCATGTAGCGCTTTAGTATTAGCCTTCTCAAGTTTCACGTTTGAAGCGTAGCACCTAATTTTCTATAAAAATTGTGGCTCTATCCCATGGGTGAGGCTGAGATACTTTAGTTGGCTTGGTTCAGTTTGTTCTACCAGGCTGAACTCTACAGTAGCTGTTACCCCACATTTCCTTTGGCAAATGTGAAGCGCTTATCAGCCGTCAAAGGAGTTTATTAAGATACTTAATTAAGCCATTGCTCTGTGGGTACCACAGGGTTGAGTACAAATTTATGATCTTCAACTCCTGGAAAAAATTTGCATATCTCCTTTAATAGCTTTGTGGCCATTGTAGTGCAATTGGTAGTGTCCAGAAGCAGACATGCATATTCTTCCACCTGGAGATTGGACAACATCTTTATCTTTGATGGATTAAAGGCTTCTGATTTTACATTTGTTGAAATAGTCAGTGGAAACAATAATAACTTCTTTTGCAGGCTAGGGGTGGTAGGCGGCGGTCCAGTATATAATCCCGTTGAGAAAGGGCAGGGGCTTGTAGTGGTGGTTAGATCTTAGTCGGCACCCTTGAGATAGGGGCTTGTAGTTCAGCATGGTCACCACTTCCACAACGTGGCGCGCTCGCATCCTCATCGTTAGCCAACCGTAACCTTAAGGAAGGGCCTTATGAGCCAAAGTTATGCCGCCTGGATGGTTTCCGCATATTCCTTCATGGAGTTCTGCCAATATATATCGTCTTGCTGAGTGGTAAGACACTTAAGATACGGCCCGTCCAGAGACCGTTTATATAATTTCCTATTCATAAGAGAAAATCTAGTCGCCTGGACCTGAATCTTGTGGGCTCAATCCTATGGAAAATCAGCAAACCTTTACTACCCAGGCACATATGGCAGAGCTCTTGTAATTTGTTGACATTTAGAGCTATAAAAATACAGCAGCCCACAGGACAAAGGGGACGGATTTGTGTGGATTTAGAGGCTTTTGAAGGAGAAGCCCTCTCTTGGGGTGGAAACACCCTAGGGCACAAATCTGAAGGGAAAACTGAAAAGAAGTAGATTGAAGAAGATGAGATAGAGCTTTCACTCAAAATCGTTTATTCTCATCATCTTTCTTTGTTTCTCTTTCTTTTGATGGTTTTCTTCCATGAATGTTTGGTTTGTTGTAGGTTTTGTCGTAGCCTCGCTACGTTCAAATGGATTAATTGTTATATTTGTTTTCATTTAATACTGTATTAGTTTCTTCTATTTATCTGTTCTATGCTTATTTACATGATAGTGTTTGACCATGTTCACATTATGATTTTTCTTTGGGAATTTTGAGATAGAATGATGACCCAAGGATAGATAAGACGCACTGAGTGATCAATAGATAAAGGGATATCTTAGTTCCAAGTGTGGCATTTTGGGTTTAAACTTTTAAATGCTGAGTCGGGGGGTTGACGGAGATGCAATACACCCTACTTGTGAGATAGACAAATATATCTTGAGATAGAATATCTTGTAAGCATGATCAACCCGCCAGACCATCTAATATACTGAATGAATAATCTATCTAGGTTAAAATCCATCAAGTGTGGTAGGTGAAAGCAAAACCCTAGTTTTCATTAATTGATTTAGAAAACATCTTAGGATTAGTTTTTCTTTATGTTAATCAAGAATTATTACAATTTTAGGTCGAATAATGATACACCGTGGCATGGTCGATGCAATCTTTCTGCTTCTCATATGGGACAACACTTGACTAGCCATTATACTATGTAAACTCGATGTGTATACTTGCGTGTACAGGCCTACATTTTCACATCAATTTACACACTTGTTCCAAGCTCATTAGTAGTAATTGATGATGCAAGTTGAAAATAGACAGGGTGGAACACCGTTTCTTTTATTGGGAGGGATGTAGCTACTACTGTCAAAGCATCTGCCTTTTCATTAGAATCCCTCGGGATATGCTCAAGCTTCTAAGCTGCAAAAATCGCTAGTCGTAGCTTAACCAGAAATACATACTTGACCATGTGTTGGTCTCACCTTTCGTATTCTCCGTTTACTTGTCCTACTACCAGTTGAGAATCACTTCATATGATGATTTTTTTTTTAAGATACAGACATTGCGAGGTTGATTCCAGTTAGGATTGCTTCATACTTCGTCTAATTATTAAATGCGGGGAAGTCTAGCCGTATGGCCTGTTCTATCATTTCCCCTGTTAGGGCTTTAAGTTGCAAACCGACTCCAACTCCCGTTTATCTAGAGGCTCTATCTACGTTAAAGATCCATCAGCCATAGTTATCCAAGTTTGCATCCTGTTGAGGAATTTTTACGAAAAAGTCTGCCAATATCTGCCCCTTTAATGTCAAGTGAAGTTTATATTGAATACCGAGTTCACTTAGCTCGATTGCCCACTGGACCTTCCTCCCTAATAGGTCGGGCTTATGTATAGTGCTTCATGATGGTTAGCACGGCAGTAGTGCTGGAGAAGTAGGGTGAAGCTTCTTAAACGCCACAGCGGAGGCCCCAGTGCTCTTGTTCGAGAAGGGTATCTGGGTTTACGCCTCAGACGAGGAGATTTAGTATGAAGAATATTGGTCTTTGTTTTCGGTTTTCATCTTCTTTGAACAAAGTTGCAATTACTAAGACTTCTGAAATCGGTAGGTAAAAATAGAGCATATAGCTTGCTTCTAGGCTAGCCAGAATTGGCAATTCGATAAGATATTATTTGATCCCCATGAAAGCTTGGTCGCATTCTTCATTCCAACCAGCCCTTTTCGCTCCCTTTAGAGTGATAAAAAATGGTTTTAACCGTCGTAGTAGAGATATGAACTACCAGCCGGTTGTAGCCAGACGATCCGGTTGTTGTACTCCTTTCTAGGTAAGTCTAAGAATCCATTATAACTTTGAGTTGAATAGGAATGGCCTCTATCCCTCTCTAAGTCACCATAAAGCCTAAAAATTTGCCCGAACTTACTCTAAATGCGCATTTCAAAGGGTTGAGTTTCATGCTATACTTTTGCAATAGCTCAAAGGCTTCTTGCAGATGCTTTGTGTGATCGAAGCGCTTTTTGGACTTTACAAGCATATCATCGATATAGACATCCATGGTTTCTCCTAATAGCGATCAGAACTATGTGATTCAGCCCTTGATAAGTTGCCCTTGCATTCCTCCAGCCAAAAGGCATTACATTGTAGTAGTATAACTCGTGTGGTGTAATAGAGGTCATTTTCTCTGCATTAGGTGGGTGCATGGGAATCTAATGACATCCAGAGAAAGCGTCGAAGCAGCGGTATCCATTACTGCGGCGGTACATCAACAATTTGATCTATCTGCGACAAGAGCTATCTTTTGAGCTTCATCGAGGTGGAGTGTAATCTACATACTCACCACTTATTGTCTTTCTTTGGAACCACCACCACGTTGGCTAGCCACTCGGGGTACTTCACTTCTCTGATGAAACATGCTCTCAGTAAGTTGTCTACTTCCGTCTGAATAATCAAATGGCGAGTCGGGTGGAAATGTAACACCCTGAAAATACCCTAACAATTTTATAAGATGTCCAGGGTATAAATTAAATTATATTATATTTTTTCTGAGTTTAAATGGCTAAAAACGAAAAAATGATAAAAACTCGGAAATTTTAAGGGCAGGTAAAATTTGGTAAAAAGTCAAAATGAGGACCTTAGAGTCATAAATGAGTAATGTAAGTGCTAAAGTATAAATGAAATGAAATGAAGTGAAAATGAAATTGAAATGAAGCTTTAAAGTGAGAAAAATGAGAAATTGTGAATTAGTGTGTAGCCAAACATGGCCTTGGTCATGTAATGGACAAAAGACCAATTTTTGATCTTTGAGATGCCACCAACCACATTTTTAGGCGAGGAGGAGAGCTATGGCACTACGGTTGAGAAGAAGTAAGAACTTGATGATTTTCCTCCAAGGATCAAGTTTAGGTGATCAAAAAGATAAGAAAGAAGAAAGAAAGAATATTGAAAGATTTGAGGTAGTAGCCAAACCCTAACCCCACTTTTCTTGTGTTTGGAGTTTGAGGAAAACTAAATTGAATAAAGTGTTTGTTAATTGTAAGTTGTTTTTAGTTTGTTTGATTAGTTGTGGTCCTCAAATGAGAATTTTATAAAAAAGCGTTAGGTTTTTAGGGAGATGCTGTCAAAAATTTTCCAAAACCCATATTTTTATTTTAGCCATCACTCATCCGAATTGAGTTATTCAAATTTCTAGATAAACTAGACTTCTAGGAAAACAAATCTCCTTGAAATAAGTGTATTCAAATTTGGACCCCATTGGTTATAAATTGTAAGTGAGGCTCACATTTTCCAAGTCAGTGCAGTTTAGGTTAAATACGATTTGATGTTTGGAGCAGTTTCGGTATTTAGGCCATAACTTGGCCATCACTCATCCGAATTGAGTGATTCAAATTTTTGGGTAAACTATACTTCTAGGAAAATAAATCTCTCTTAAATAAGTTTATCCAAAGTTGGACACCATTGAATCCAGAAAATTCATCAAAGTAAGGCTTTGTTTTTGGGTCAATTCTGTTCAGTTCTGATACAGTTTTGGTGTTTGGAGCAATTTCGGTATTTAGGCCATAAGTTGAGTTTCACTCATTTGAATTGAGTGATTCAAATTTTTGGATAAACTAGACTTCTAGGAGAACATTCTTGAAATAAGTGTATTCAAATTTAGATTGTGAACACATAAAAATTCGTGAAATATGAGGCATGTTGATGCACAAAAGAATGATAAAATGTCCCCAGGATGAAAATGAGGGGAAAATGAAAGGGACAATATCTTGGAAGGAGTCGGAGTAGAAATAAGACCTAAATAGATACCCTTGATCAAACTAATATGATTATCATTTGTGATGGATTAGGGGCTATGAGGAGAAAAGCTAGGAGTTGAGGTTGAGATGAAGCAGAAATGAAGGATGACAATCTTTTGGTTTGTTCTCCACTTCTCTTTAATTCAAAGTGTTAAGAATGATTACAAATGATTTGAATTGCTGAAATGATTTATAAGAAAAGCATATTGATTTGTTCAATTGATTTGAAAGCGATTGATTGTGAATGATTATATAAGAAAATTACATGAGTATTGAAAATGAATTTTTGTATAAATGTACATACTATCGTATTTTGCTATGAATGATTTGAAACGTACATAATAAATTTTAAGTTAAATTCAAGTTGAGGATAGATTGGTATACCAATGGGGTCAAATTAGCGATATACTGAGCGAGCGTGGTGTGTGTGCTCGATCCGTAGCCGGTAGGATAGTATCGATAGTGTTCATGAATTGATTTTTAATAACTAGTCAGTGGCCCAACGGGACCGTACTATGTTATAAAACAAAATATTTTTATAGATCTGACCTAAGCGGGGCCGTGTCGATGATTAAGTTATCTGTGCATCAAAGCATAAGGTTAATTAGTTTAGAGCAGAATTTAAATAATAAGAAAATTGTGAAATGCATGATTTGTGTTTTGAATGATTTATTGCATACGAAAGTGCATATTTGGAATGATCAATAAACTGTAAATGAATGTATATGAAATGAATATATGTATTGTATTGCATTAATCATTCAAAAAGATTAAAAAGCATTGTTTAGAAAAATTGCATGATTTATATTAAGGCGAAATGGAAGAGAACTATATAGAACCGATGAAAGCATGAAGTTTTATCATCATGAAGTGCTTGGTGAACAGAATGCAGACATAGGCTATGATGAATGGAGTCATCGTCGAGAGTCACCACGAAGGATAAATAAAGCTCCATCACATGCATACATGAAATTATTCAACTCATTTTGTACAAACATTATTATGAAAATTGAACTCTGATTATGTTTTTTAAATATTTGGCTATGGAAAACAGCTAATAATGCCACATTGTATAAAGGTGGGAAATGGACAAATGGCGTGAAATGCCACATCAGTCAAAAAAGTTTTGTAATTAACTGATGAGCTCCCTTTATGTTAAAGTGGTATTTATGTGTGTGTGTGTGTGTGTGTGTGTGTGTGTGTGTGTATATATATTCATTGAGTATTTGAAATGTGTTTGGAAAAGTAATTGTATTTGGATTATTCGAAATGATTCAAAAAAAGAAAAAAGTAAGGACCGCATCCAGGTCGGGTTCGAGCCCTCGAGTTAGGTTGGAGTCGGATGCGATTGGCATGAGCTGCTCCATTTGGTGATATGAGCCTTGGTTTAGGCGATTCTACAAAATGATTTTTGAAATTGTTTATGACATGCATTGCATTTGCATATAAAGGATGACGTGACTTTAATGCGAATCTTATCAGTCTTAATAGGTAAGCATGGATGGTTCAGGACCCCATAGGGTCAAAGGTGACTCGGGAAGTTGCCCAAATAACCCTACTAGTGTGGAAGGTGGGCAAGCGTCCCATACTCCATCAATTCGTGAGCAAGGTCAAGCGGTAGGAAGTGCTATGGATATCCTCAGGCGAATAAGCAGTGCTTGCAAAGTGGCACAACCAGCTGAAGTTTGTTTCTCGATTATCGTAGAAAAAATGGCAAAGCTGTGAGCCCATGGATTTCCTTGGGAAGAAAGATGATGAGCCTTCCATGGCGGAAAAATTGGCTCGAAAGAACTAAAGAATATTTACGGCAAATGCATTACACACAGAGGAGAATTTAGAGGTGTGCGAGCCTGCTTCTACAAGATAAAGCTTATCAGGTGGTGGGTTTAGTGACTAGGGCCAGCACCAGGAGGAGGTGTTACATGGGGAGTTCTTCTTGGCGGAATTCGGAAAGCAATATGTGGGTTGTGTTGCTCCCGAGCAATATGGGACGAGGTTTCATAATTTGAAACAAGGCAGATGGGGTGTGGTAGTATCGAGAAAATTCACCGGGTTGAGCAAGTATGTCGAGATGCTATTGGCCCGAGGAAGAGAAATGCAAGTTTGAAGATGACCTCAATGATATATTTGGGCCCATGTCTCAGGATTTTCCATGATGACTTTTCTAATATTGTGACATGTGCTCTAAATGTTGAAAGAGTAAAGAAAGAAGAGTATGAAAGAAAAGAAAGAAGACAGGGTAAGAAAAACCCTAGATAGTCAAGACTTTATCAGTACCAGAGTAAGAAATTCAGAGGCTCAAGCTACCGGTAGTAAGACTATTATACCTACACCATCAGTTTCTAGTGCACTAGGAGGTTCTTCAAGAGGACCAACTCCTCCTTATTGCACACATTGTGGGAGAAACATAAGGGCGGTGTTGGAGATTATTGGAGGTGCTTGTTTGGTATGTGGATCCAATGAGCACAAAAGGAAAGATTGTCCTAGAGCTTGTTCATTCATGGCACACCACCTCGAACTTGAGTGCAGTTTCAGCAGTACAAGAGCAACAAGGACAACAAGAGTGTTGCATCACCGAGTGCACCAAGACAAACGACACAGACTATGGGTAGACAGGATGCTCATGCTCCAACCAAGGTGTAACGTTTGTTGTGCCACCAGTACTTTTACTTTTACAATATATTCAAACACCAATACAAATACAAATACGTTCAATACCGTAGCTTTATGCTACTTATGCTTTGATACCATTCAAATCCAATTGCAATTTCTCATTTAGACACATTTCAAATGCTCATTTTGTAAAGGATAATTAACCTTATGAACATATATATGTAAACATCATTTTAACTTAAAGGGGGCCCATCATTTGTTCACAAAACTCTTTTTTCATTCAATGTGGCATTTCACATGCCCATTTGCTATATTTCCCCACTTTTATACAATACGACGTACAAAAGTACATTTTTCGATATCAAAATATTTACAAAATGGTTTTCTCTGAAAAATAGTCAAATCAATTTCATGTATGCATGTGTGACTTTACTTATCCTCAGTGTGACTTTGTGATGACTAGATTCCACTTTGTGGTCGTCTTCGTACATGTTCTCTCGATACCTACGCAATGAAAAAAACAACGAGCTAAGAATTTTCATACTTAGTGGTTCTTTATAGTTCTCTCTTCCATTTCAGTTTAACACAAATCATGCAATTTTTCTAAACAATGTTTTTTAACCTTTTTGAATTATCAATGCAATGAAATACATATATTCATTTCATATACATTCATTTCTGATTTATTAATCATTCAAATATGCACTTTCATAGTAAATAAATCATTCAAAAACACAAATGTGCATTCCACAAATTTCTTATCATTTCAATTTACTTGTAAACGAATTTAACCTATGCTTTGATTGCATGGGATAATGAAATCCTACCGGCATAGTCAAGCTGGGCTATAGCGGTATAAAAACATTTTGTTTTATAACACGATGCAGTCATGGGTGTTGGTAGTTATTAAAAAATCAATTAGTGAACCTTATTGTCTTGTCTGGTAGACTCTGGATGATGACACATCATTACATTCGTTGGCAATACTACTAATTTGACCCTTATTGGTATACCAATCTATCCTCAACTCGAATTTAAAGGTTAAAATTATATTAAGGGTGTTCAAATCATTCATAGCAAAATACAGTAAGTATGTACATTTATACAAACAATTCCTTTTCAATACTCATACAAATTTTCATATTCAAATCATTTCACAATCAATTGCCTCAAATCAATTAAAACAAATCAATATTCTTTTTCTTATAAATCATTTCAGCAATTCAAATTATTTTGTAATAATTCAAACACTTTGGAATTAGAGAGAGAGAAGTGGAGTACAAACTCTAAAATGGAAACAAAGAGAGTCGAAGAGAACAAACCAAAAGCATTTGCACTGATTCCAATCCTCAGAATCTCGATCAATTGGGCCTTCCTCCTCATCAACCCTTATTCGATACAATTAACAACCATGTGTCGTCGGGCATTAGGAGTTCTATTTAGGTTACTTTTGCAACTCATACATTACATTGTTCCTTTCGTTTTCCATTTCTCATTAGTCGATGGATGATGGTTAGAAGTGCGGAAGAAGGAACCCAAGCATGACTTGCAGAATGCGGCGCAGGGAGAGCATTGCCTGGCGCAAGCGGGCATGCTGCGCTGAATCGAACAATCGGAGGTCGACCTCGGGTTAGCCTAGGCGAAGGGCCTCTGCCTAGGCGTGGGGTGTCATTGTCTTGAGTGACCATTTTGGCCATTTCACCGGAAATCTTACCACTACAACCTCAAAGCAGGTTACAACCTCAAAACCTTTTATACCACATTTGGGGTTTTATTAAACCAAAACACAAGTTGAAAGGAGGTTAGGGTTTGGTTTTTCTTACTTTAAACCTTGATTCTCTTTCCTTTCTTCTTCCTCCTTCTTCTTGATCAACTTAGCCCTTGATTATATGGAGAAGAAAATCATAATTCCCTCTCTTCTTCTCTCCCAGCCAAACCACCACAGCTCTCTCTCTCTCTCTCTCTCTCTCTCTAAGTATCAAATACTTGAATTTAAGACCAAATTTGGTCTTATACCTTAAGTCTTCATAAGGCCTTGTTTGGCTAGCTCATTAAATGGGCCTTATCTATTTTTTCTCATTTTAACATTTACACTTCTCATTTATAACCCTTAGGTCTTCATTTGACATTTTTACCAAATTTATTTGGTTCCTGTAAAATTGTCGGGTTTTTTTTTATCATTTTTCATTTTTAGCCTTTTATGTGGAGCATATAATTTAATTTATTACACCTGAACATGTTATATTGTAGAGGGTATTTTCGAGCATTACCGCAGGCATATGCAGTGAAAGCGTGGAAGAAAGATCTGTGGATGTGATGATTTAGTAATTTCTATATCTTTGAGATTATTGTACATGTATTGATAGATCCAGGTTCAACCCACTCTTATATTTGTACTACTATTACGAGTTTGGTAAAAGCCAGTACTGAGCATTTTGTGTCAAATCCATAGTCATCGTCATTGTGAATAGAGTTTCAGTTGCCCCATCGGAATCACGAGAGTGAGTTTTCGGGAGATTTGATCAAGTTGTCATTTAGAGAGTTTGATGTGATATTGGGGATGGATTGGTTGTCGGAGCGCAGTGGTAGTTGATTATAGAATGAAGAAGTGGCCTTAAGGACAGAGTGGCGAAAGGAAATGACTTTTATCAACGAGAAGTTGAACCACCTCTATAATGTGATATCCGCCGCTACTGCTAGAACGATGGTTCGAAAGGGGTGTGAAGCCTACTTGGCGTATGTGATTGATACTAGAAAGGCGGAGCCTAGTTTATCAGACATCCCTACAGTTTGTGATTATCCATACGTGTTTCCGAAGGAGTTAGCATGATTGCCTCCACAAAGAGTTTGAGTTCACAATTGACATCGTTTGGTGCCACTCCGGCATCCTTTACACCTTATAGAATGGCTCCAATGGAGTTAAAAGTATTGAAGCTTCAGTTGCAAGAGTTGTTAGAGAAGGGATTTATTCGTTCGAGTGTATCTGTAGGAGCTCCAGGTGCTCTTTGTTAAGAGAAGAAGATGGTACAATTAGGTTTATTGGTAATTTGACTATAGGCAACTGAATAAGATGACATTGAAGAACAAATATCTGTTAACCAGGATAGATGACTTGTTCGACCAGTTGAGAGGTGCAAGTATCTTTTCAAAGATTGACTTGCGATCTGCGGGTATCATCAGTTAAGGATTAAGGATGCGGATGTGCATAAGACGGCGTTTAGAACGTTGTATGGACATTATGAGTTCCTTGTAATGTCGTTTGGGTTGACAAATGCACCGGTGGCTTTCATGGACTTAATGGATCGTGTTTTCCAACTGTATGTAGATCAGTTTGTCGTGGTGTTTATAGATGACATCCTTATGTATTCAAAGGATCGGGAAGATCATGATACACACCTTCGAGTAGTGCTAGAAACTTAGAAAGAAAGACGATTATATGCAAAAACTAACAAGCAAATGTGAATTTTAGTTTAGAGAAGTGTCCTTTCTTAGACACATCATATCAAGAAGAATTGAGTGGATCCAAGAAGATAGAGGTGATTATTGAATGGAAACCACGAAATTTCATTGAAGTGCGTAGTTTTTAAGGATTGGCGAGTTCTTGCACAAGGTTAGTTAAGGTGTTTTTCGGTGACTACGGCCTAGATAGCCAATTGCTCAAAGAATGTGAGATTTGAGTTGAATGAAAAGTGTCAAGCTAGTTTTGAAAAGTTGAAAGCATTAGCGAGTAGGTTCTTACTCGATCGGATCTACATTAAGGAAATACATGATTTTTAGTGATGCTCGTTAAATGGACTTGGATGTGGCCTTATGCCAGAAGGTAAAGTGGTAGCTTGTGCTTTAAAGGCAATTGAAGCATGAAAGAACACCTACGCATGATTTGGAATTGGCCGCCATTGTGTTTGCATTGAAAATATGGAGACACTATCTTTATGGAGAAAAGTGTTTCATCTATACCGATCACCAGAGTCTTAAGTATTTGCCCTCGCAAGGAAGCAGCTTAAGACAGCGTGAATAGATTGGAATTGATCGAGTTATGATTGTGTGATTGATGTAGTAGCGGATGCTCTAAGTAGAAAGTCGGTACAAGCGCCGGCGTTGAATGCTCATTGTCGTGTCGGACAACGGTGCAATAATTAGCGAGGTGATAGAAAAATAGAGATTTGTTAAATCGAGTGCTAGAAATGAAAAGAATGATGAGAAAATTCTTTGCAATTTTAAATCATAATAAGTGGGGAAAAGAAGCGAGTTTATAACGAAGAAGATGGATTCTTGACACTATAGAGATCGGGTTTGTGTACCCAATGATGATGAGTGAAGAATTCATGAGAAGGCACCGCAGTGGATCTTTTTCTATGCATCATTAGTATAATGTATCGAGTTAAAGACTTTATACTAGTGGTCCGGAATGAAAAGAGATGTATCGGAATTTGTGACCAAGTGTATAGTGTGTCAAAAAGTGAAGGTAGGATATCAAGTTCTTTCGGGATTATTGCAACCTATTAAAATACCCGAGTGGAAATGGGACAGAATCACAATGGATTTTGTGGTCGGGTTACCAATGACAGGAAGAAAGCATGACTCAGTTTGGGTCATGGTAGACGCTGATATTCATCGACTCACTTCCTACCGGTGAAGCAGGCTATTTGTGACAATTTGGCGAGCTTTATATAAGGGAAATAGTTCGGTTACGTGGGATTCCAATATCAATCATTTCAGATAGAGATTCGAGGTTTACCTTGAGATTTTGGGGAAAGTTACCAGGGGGTTTGGGCACTTTCAGTGAGATTTCAACACAGCGTTCCACGATGAGCGGATGGACAATCGAAAGAGTGATCAAGTGTTGGAAGATAATAATGTAGCTAAGTTGTGTGATCGACTATAAGGTAGTTGGGATATACACATTTCTCTAGTTGAATTTGTGTACGACAATAACTGTTGAGTATTGGAGATATCGCCTTATAGAGGCTCTCTACGAGGAAGAAAATGCAGAACCCCATTGTGTTGGACCGGGTTAAGTGAGAAGAAGATGAGTGGCCGTTTGATTCAAGAAACCGAGGAAAAGTGAAAATGATTAGAGAAGATTGAAAGTGGCCACGGACAGACAAAATCCTCACATGACATGAGAAAGAAAGGATATTCGATATGAGATCAGCGAAAAAGTGTTTTTGAAAGTATCGCCTTGGAAGAAGGTAATGAGATTTGGGAAAAATGGCAAGTTGAGCCCTAGGTTCATTGGGTCATATGAGGTGATAGAGAAAGTGGGTCCAGTGGCATACAGATTAGCTTTACCTTCAGAGTTGGAAAAAATTCATAATGTTTTCCATGTGACAATGTTCGAGGAGTCTGAGTCGACCGTCGTGTAGTGGCGAGCGATTGAGATTGGGGCCGGATTTGACGTATGAAGACGAGCCAGTAGAGATCTTGGCTCGAGAAGTGAAAGAGTTGCGGAAAAAGCGAATTCCATTAGTAAAAGTGTTGTGGAGAAACCACAAGATCGAGGAAGCCACGTGGGAAAGCGAAGAAGTTATCTTGTGACAATACCTCAAGCTGTTCAATTAAAGGTAATTTCGAGACGAGAAGTGCTGAGAATGGAGGATTGTAACCCCTGAAAATACCTAACTTTTATAACACATGTTCAGGGTGTAAAATAAATTAAATTATATTTTTTCTGGAGTTTAAATGGCTAAAAACGAAAAAATGATAAAAACCCGAAAATTTTACAAGAGCTAAATAAATTTGGTAAAAATGTAAAATGAGGACCTAAGGTCATAAATGAGTAATGTAAGTGCCAAAGTATAAATGAAATGAAATGAAGTGGAAATGAAATTGAAATGAAGCTTTAAAGTGAGAAAAATGAGAAATGACGAATTAGTGTGTAGCCAAACAATGCCTTAGTCATGTAATGGACAAAAGACCAATTTTTGGTCTTTGAATGCCATAACCCACATTTTAGGCAAAGGGGAGAGGAAAGCTAAGGCAGACTACGGTTGAGGAAGAAGAGAAGAAACATTGATTTTCCTCCATAGGATCGGATTTAGGTAATAAAAAAGATAAAAAGAAGAAGAAAGAAGAAGCCCAGAAAGAGATTTGAGTAAATAAACCAACCCCTAACCCCCTTTTCTTGTGTTTGGGTTGAGGAAAAACCTCCTCTATTTGAATAAAAGTGTTTTTATTAGTTGTTACAGATTGTTTTTGGTTGTGATGCTCAAATGAGGAATTTTTGTAAAAAAAGAAATGTTAGTTTTTAGGGAGATCTTTGTCAAAAATTTTCCCAGAAACACATATTTTTGTTTTGGCCATAACAGCAATCACTTATCTGAATTGGGTTATTCAAATTTCTGGGTAAGCTAGATGTCAGAGCAATCTCTCACTGAAATAAGTGTATTCAAATTTAGATCCGAGAGAATTAAGTCAAAAAGTGAGAGCTCTTTTTTTGGGTCAGTATGGTTTGATTCGATATGGTTTTTTAATGTTTGGAGCCGGTTCGGTGTTACTTAGGTCATAACGGTCATCACGCATCGAGGTGAGGTTATTTAAATTTAAGGTAGCCCCAGTGACTTCTGTGAGAACAAATATTCACGAAATAAATGTATCAAAATTTAGACCACTATTGAACCGCAAAATTACGTCAAAGTAAGGCTCATTTTTGGGTCAATTGGGTTCAGGATACGATACAGTTTGGTGTTTGGGCTTGATTTGATGACTGGAGTCGCCAAAGTTGAGTTTAAGCTAAATCGACTTGAAGTGATTCAAATTTTTGGATAAACTAAGACTTCTAGGAGAACAAATCTCCTTAAAATAAAGGTATTCAAATTTGGACCCCATTGAACCCAGAAAATTCGTCAAAATGAGGCATATCGATGCCTAAAAAGAATGATAAGAATGTCTAAGGATCATAAAATGGGGAAAATGAAAGGAACAATGTACCAGAAGGGAGTCGGGTAGAAATAAGACCTAAATAAAAACCTATAATACCCAACTAATATATGATTGTCATTTGTGATGAATTAGGGGCTAACGAGGAGAAAAACCCGAGTTGAGGTCGAGATTCTAAGGATAAGAATCGAAGGACGACAATCTTTTTGGTTTGTTCTCCACTTCTCTCTCTAATTCCAAAGTGTTAGAATGATTACAAAATGATTTGAATTGTTGAAATGATTGATAAGAAAAAGCATATTGATTTGTTTTAATTGATTTGAGGCAATTGATTGTGAAATGGTTTGCAAATGAAAAATTACATGAGTATTGAAAATGAATTGTTTGTATAAATGTACATACTATACTGTATTTTGCTATGAATGATTTGAACGCCCTTAATAGAATGTTAACCTTTAAATTCGAGTTGAGGATAGATTGGTATACCAATAAGTCAGTGCGATCTTTATAAGCCCGAACGTAATGATGTGTCACTCCAATCGTGCTTGGCGGGACGGTATCATAAATATTCACGAATTAATTTTTAATAACCAGTCAACAGACCAGCGTTGTGCCGATGGTAGTTATCTGTGGCGCAGGTTAAATTTATTTAAAGGCAAATTTAAATGATAAGAAAATTGTGAAATGCATGATTTGTGTTTTGAATGATTTATTGCATACGAAATTGCATATTTGGAATGATCAATAAACTGTAAATGAATGTATATGAAATGAATATATGTATTGTATTGCATTGATCATTCAAAAAAGGTTAAAAGCATTATTTAGAAAAATTGCATGATTTGTGATGGCGAAATGGAAGAGATAACTATATAGAACCACTAAGTATGAAAATTCTAAGCAAGTTGTTTTTACCATCGCACAGGTACCAAGTGAACAGGTACGAAGACGTAGACCACTATGAATAAGACTCATCGTCAAAGTCACATAGATGATAAGTAAAGCTCTGTGACATGCATACATAAAATTATTCGAATCATTTTGTACAAACACTATTATGAAAATTAAACTCTTATCATGTTTTGTAAATATTTGGATATTGAAAATGGCTAATAATGCGCATTGTATAAAGGTGGGAAATTGACCAAATGGGCATGAAATACCCCATCGAAAGTTTTGTGATCAAATGATGGGTCCCCTTTATGTTAAAGTGGTATTTATATATATACTTTTTCATTGAGTATTTGAAATGTGTTTGGAAAAGTAATTATATTTTGATTATTCGGAATGATTCAAAAAAAAGTGAAGACCGTGTCCCCAGGTCCGGGTTCAACCTCCGGGTTGGGTAGGGTACGACGGCGCGGGCCGTCACAAGAAACACCTCACTTTCTGCCTTACTAGTTTAGCCGTGGGAATAATATTCAGTTTGTAAGAGGCCATCGTCAGGTTAATTCCAACCATATTTGAGTGGCTCTAGGCGAATACATCTATATTATTTAATAATACAAGTTGTTACTATTCCCTTTCTTCATTGGATAGAAGAGAACTAATGTAAGTGAATTTCTCCGACCCGTCCAACGTCACTTTTCCATGGTCAAAGTCAGCGAGTCCTTTATTCAGCCACGATCGAGAGAGCAAGCGTGATTGCTATGCGGGTTTGATCTTCGAGGAAGTTATCATAGGTCTTCTCCCACTTAGTGCGACCAGCGTGCAGAGCCACGCCCCATTATGGTATTGTAAGATTTAGAGTCTTCAACAATTGAGAACAAAACTTATTGAGTGACTGGCCCTGCTTTTACAAGAAGCGTGACATCTTCTAGTGTTACAGTAGTTGCTCCATTAAAACCAGAGAGGATTCGTCTGGCTGAGTTCAACATACCTAATGAAAGCTTCATCTGCTTGAAAGCCGGTAGCTGCAACAAATCTAAGGCATTGCTAGGGTCTACCAGTACCCTGTGCACATCAAAACCGTTAATATAGAGAGTGAGCACCAATGCATCATAGTGGAGCACAATGATTTTGTTCGAGTTGAAGGGAGGAAAGGATATGGGGTCATCCACTGGCTTGGTTTTTTCATGGCTGCCTTCTGTGTGGATACAATTTACCCTGGCCTTAATTGGCGACTCTCGAAGCTTCTTCTATGGGCGCTCGGCGATCTTTGTTTGTCGAGACTAGTGCTAGTATACAATTTATGGCGGGCTTGGATTCTGACGGGATTGTTACTCCAGCTGTAATTCCATCTGCTGGTTGCCTTGATTCTTCTCTGTGGTTGGCTTCTTTGACGCTACCTCTGGGTGCCCGGCCTTGGCGGCTTTTACACAGGAACTTTAGGCTAACACTGTGAGGTCTCATGCCCACAGTCTCTATGATAGTCGCACCAAAAGGATTTATTTCTTTGAGAATGAATTAAATGCGGATGCGTGCGGGCCATTTAAACTTTGGCAAGTCTGGAATGATGAAGCGTACTTCTCTTATGAGATGTTGAGGGGGTGAGTGTAGAGCTCTCTATGACGTGCGAGGCGTTTTGATCTACGCCTCACCTTCCTTGGACTGCGCGGCTTCTTCCTAGGCGCATTTCCCTTTCAGCCAGGGTGGTTTTGTAATCATATTGATGCGGGTTCTTCCTGCAGATATTATCCTCCGGCGATGAGTGCCTATCAACGTCGTAATTCTCGTGTCGTTGACAGGTCTAAAGATAGTGACTTGAAGAAAGGAGTACGTGGTCTAAAGCTTCTCCTAAAGTTTTAGAGGACAGTGTCCATGCTATACGATTCTACCTGCTGAACGGCTTACCCAAACCTCCTTGTGAAGTCTCGAATAGACTCCCCTTCCTACTTTAAAATAGTTTACAAAGAGCTAATGTTTCTCTTTTGTTGCACCGAACAAAGATATTGTGATATAAATGCAGCCCATAGTTCATTGAACATATTTATAGAATTACGCGAGAGCTTGTGAAACCAGGCTAACGTAGGCCCCCACAGACTAGCCGTGAATACTTTACACAACAGCCGGTCATTGCTAGCATTTAGTATCATCGCCTGATTATAATGGAGCATATGGTTGTAAGGATTAATAAAGCTATCAAACGTGGCAAAAACTGGTATGACAAACCTGCGAGGTGGCTCGTAGTTAAGAATGTGTTGCCCTAGGGGTGAAGAGAGAGGTCATCTGCCCGTCATAAGGCTAGTCATGATATAGAATATAGCTCAGATCAAAGGCGGGATGCATGAACAAAGGTCGCTGGCATCGTGCCCGTGG
Source organism: Tetrastigma voinierianum (assembly GCA_016808115.1). Taxonomy (NCBI): domain Eukaryota; kingdom Viridiplantae; phylum Streptophyta; class Magnoliopsida; order Vitales; family Vitaceae; genus Tetrastigma; species Tetrastigma voinierianum. The sequence goes on from JAEQBH010002611.1 coordinate 159,921, forward strand.
GCACACCGGCGATTCCTAAAGTGGGGCTCGATTTTACTTCACTATTTCTCCCGCCTCGCTCTCTCTCTCGCCCTCTACGGATGCGCCACTAATGGCATCACCGAATGCGGTACGCGAAGGCTTCGCAAGATTGGGCCTTTATGCTCGAGCATTCTTGTTGGTGAGAGACTGGCTGATGCAGGAACCCATCGGCGACAACTCATGGCGCACATCATCCGCCGGTATCGACGTCATCAAGAACAACGGGCTCCTTCTCTCTATTGCAAGCGATTGGATGCACAACTCGATCGTTATCTCATACATCTTTTCCAAGATCACAACTTTTTTCTATCTGGGCCCGCAACTGGTCATTCTCATGCTGCAAGCATTCAACATGACCTTGCAACTTCATCATTTGTCTTGCTTGTTCCTCCTGTTTTTTCTCCATCTCCCGATGCCAATGGAGGAATTGATCTTTTGGTGATTGGTTCATCAAATGGCTTGACATCATGACCGCCTCAAACGACCGTGTATGGGAATCGACAGTCCCGTGAGGCGCTTACAGACACCGCCGTTTCCAAGCCCCACAACCAGAGACCCAGACTTTCGTTAGATTCCCACAAATCCAAGGCCAATTGTAAGGACCTTGATCGTCGAAACCTCTTAGCATCATCAACACAACGTGAACCTACAAAAGGGTGATCCGACTAAGCAGCTGCCTCAATCACGCCCTCCGACGATTAAGCTTCGCATGCGATGCAGATGTACAAAGCAGAGTTCATATAGTTGAAATTACTCTTACCTTCACCTCATGAGGGATCTTTCTCATTTATAGGACACGGTTAACAAATTCCTCTTAATTTTAGGGATAAAATTTCATTTTTCTATTAGGGATTAATCTTTCGAGAAATAATACGATTTTGAAACTATAAATTACCGATAAATATCTCTTTGCGCACTTCATTACACGTTTATCCATAACTAACTTTCCATAAATTAGCACACCTACGAGGACTCAAATCCTGCACAAAGTTCACTTCTAAAAGAAGCCTTTATAAAGACACTCGATATTCCTCAAACGGGGCTTTAAAACTCTCCTATCTAGATAATACTTGATTAGTTTCACATGACACGCTTAATTAATTTCACACATGCCAAGCGGTCTTATACTTATTAAATAACAGGTCTAAAATCATAAGACTTCACATATTCTAATCGATAACTCATCGAAAGCATGTAAGAAACATTGAACATAAACCAAAAAAATCCCTGTTATGGATCCTAGAACAAAAGTTGAAACTCTAGTAGAGTAGAGTATAAAGGCAATGGTTCGGTAGCATTATTGGTGCAAAGAGGGAACACAGCTCAGAACTCAGTACAGACAATGGCATCTCCATCACCATTTTCAACAACTTTTCTATCTTTAATAATGACTTTAGTACTGATTTTCAGATGCTGGAGGAATTGCTATGTACTAAGGCACTTCAGCCGAGATTTGTAGACAAGGAAACACAGATCACAAGTTTGATTATCAATTTTTTTCTATTTTGAATAACATAAAAAACATAAAAAATAATAAATTTAGATAAAAAAAACTTGTTTTCAGAAAACACTAGTTCAAAAATTGTTCTTGATCAGGAACCAAACAAACCTATAATATAAAATAAAAAAAACATAAAAACTTAAAATTATTATTTTACCTTTAACCTTTTGTTCATCGGGTTCATAATTCTAATTCATAATTTAAAGCATTTTATGAAAGCTATATAATTGAAAATCTAAAAAATTTCATTTAATGTTGCTTTTGAATTCTTTATTCATGATTTTTTTTTGTAAGAAAATACGTTATCATTTTATTTTTTATCATTAAATTTATAATTTTGCAAAATATTTTTATAAAACTAAGAAAATGTTTAATAACATTCTAAAAACCAATTTTGAAAATTATTTATATTTTAAAAATCATTTTAATTTCTAATATTTTATTTTAATCATATGACTATAATTATTTGTAAAAAAATACTTTAAAAATGAAACAAATAGAGAATTATTAAAATATTTTATCTAACGACATTAGCTTAAAAAAAATAAATAAATGTCGTCTTTTAAAAAAAGGTTCTAAAAAAAAAACATTTGTAAACTAATCCAAACACTAAGAATGAAATCAAATTATTGATTCTACTTCACTTAGTAAATAAAGAACGGAAATTTAATATCTTGGTCTTTATAAAATTCTATTTTCTTGGCAAGCTTAAATAAATGATTTTTTTTATCATTTTTAACCTGAAATCAGTCATTCGCATCTTTTTTCTTTCATTTTCTTACTTAATAAAATGGTTCTTTCCACGAAAATTTGAGTTTTATCTTACTTTTGGCTGCTATTGCCGCTGCTTTATTGGGCTGGCTTTATTGCTGCCGACTGCATTTATACAGATTGCTTCATTATCTGCTGCAAAGGCTGACCAGATGAGCTACGAAATTAAAACTAACTGATCATCTAAAATATCAAATTATGGCTTGCCATTACGTAAAAACCAAAATTATAAATATTCTACCACTATATTATCAAATTTATGTAATTTTATATCGATTTATTATACTATTAACTTTGATATCAAGCTTTCATCATATACGATTTTTGGGCTATTTATATCTTAGATCTATCGATGGACAAATTAATCAATAATATTATTATTTTTCTTTAAAAAAAAAAATGAAAATGGATCCTTCATCCACATTCCTCGATGTTTCCTTTCTTTCCCTTCTTGACTATGACTTGGTAAACAAACTAATACTACCCACCTTCTTCCCTCCAAATTTCTTGACTATTAGCTATAACTAATTAAATAAGCCAAAAAAACAAAACCACACCTGACAACACAATTTGACGGCCGGTGAGAGAATTTTCTGAACCATGTTCGTTTACTATTCTTGCAAGTTAAGACACAAGGAAAGAACTAGTCAGAATTCAAATGACAGATTTACTAGGAATCTTCAATGATAATTGTAATTATATCATAGAAGTTTCTAACACTATGTTTTTATGTATTCATGGAATCTTCTTAAATATAGATTATCAAGATTGTAAACAAGTTTACCATATTATGTGTGTATCGGCTTCTCCTAATTATATAGACACATTTTAAAGCTGTAAAGGTCGAAACCCAAAATCGGCAATTTAAGGCCGACGTTCTGCCAGGTTCACACCGGGACAACGATAAAACAAGTGTTTCACCCCACTTACATCAAACTACCATTTTACTAGTTCAACCCAACCCTATGTGTACCAAAAAAAAAATTAAATTCTTTTATTTCGATTTGGTGTTATAGGAAAGGAAACTTCAATATGAAGATTAAACTCTGCGTATGCATCATGCTGGGTTGAATTATCCGGGAGATATTCAGATCGGCATAAAAGATCAAATTAGAGAACAAGACAAACATATTTGTATTTCTATACATTAAACATATCAATTACAGTAGAATTCATATATATATATATATATATATATATATATATATATATATATATATTATTTTAAGTTCAAGTTTCTGCAATCCAAGAAATTCCAGGTAATGGACAGAAGAGAAGACTGGATGTTGCTTCTTGTGTATCTTCCTTATTCAAGAATCACTTGTTCTAGAATACAGACCATTTCCTTGACAGTGATTTCTTTAGTCATCTCAGCCTATAATTCTCATGACCTTATCAAACAGGCGGTACCAGAAAGAAAAGTAACCAGAAAAGTATTAGGGAAAGAAAAAAAAATATATTTTCTCGTGTCTTGGTTTCACCGTGAAAAATATAAAATAAAATATAGTATAATCAAAATTCATTAAAATTTTTCATATTTTGAACTTCTTATTCTTTAAGGATCAGAGGGCAACAAAGAGTAGTCCGAATCAACATATAGAATTAATTTATTAAATTTAAACCTATTTTTTATTTTCTTCCAAGTTTCTACTATATTTTCTTTCTTAAACTGTTTTTTCCCGATAGATTTATCAATTGTAAAATTAAGACAGACGTAAAATACATTGGCTCAGCATAAATTCAAGTAGTTTACGATAAGAGCTCTGCGCATTACCATAATGAATCAGACAAATAATATATACAATATTAGCGTAATACTGGGCTATTTTATACCTAAAACATAATTATTTTCTATTAAACCAGAATGAACTATGTGTTTTACATTATTTATGATATCTTTACAATTATTCTCAATCATCGGAAAAATACATTTCGCTCAATACACTCATGCTTTCTGCATGATATTACCTGCGCATCACCATAATGAACCATATTAAATAATACCTACAATTTATTATAGTAATACCTAATTATTTTTATACCTGAAACATAATTATTTTCTATAAAATCGTAATGAACCATGTATTTTACATTATTTATGACATTTTTACAATTATTCTCAAATCAATGCTTATGAATACAAGTTTTCCATTTTCTTTCTGTTAGCTTCAGGTTCCAAACCGAACCTATGAATAATAATGAGGGAATCAACATGGGCACCGCCTTGCAACTTGATCAGTCAACCATGGTGGTGGGTGTTATAGCAAATGAGAGCAACAACCAAGTCAAGACAGAAAACTTGCCTAGTCTTGGGGGACCCAAATATATAAACCATTTCAATTCAGGCAACTACTCAAAATGTGCTACCCACTTTGATCACAACAACCGCATGCAAGAAAAATCAATGTTATAAAAGATCAAATCTGTGACTGAATTGAAAAAGTTATCAGTTCAATTCATGATTTAAGGGTCGAACCAATGATCAAATTGTAATTGAACTAGATTAAATCGGCACTAGAAATATCATTGATTGACAGTCCAACCAACTTATTTATTCCGATTTTTAAAACACTTAGAAAAATCAATGCTGTATGACTAAAAATTTAGACAAAATTAACTAGGGTTTGAATTTTAGCTTCATCTTTCTTCTTCTATGTCTTATTTACTTGGACTCAGTCCATTTAGACAACCAGCTGGATTTTCTCAACCCACGTTAACCACCAACTCCACTGATTTCATATTCATTTAATATTTATTATTTAATCTAAAGGATAAAGTGGATAAATATATGCTCCTAGTTTTCTATGTATATCCCATTTCATCCGTACATTTTTTTTCGGTTTCAAGATATCTTTATTTTTGTGATCACCCATGCCTATCCCATTAAAAAAAATTACAATTATATTAAAAACTTTGACATGTGTGAGCTTTTTAGCAAGCATTTTAATCCACATTTGTCCTAGCCTAATGGAATGAGCTACGGAAGTAACCTCAAGAGTATCTTAGGACAAAAAAAAAGTTTAGGGATAAAATGGAACATACAAGTAAAACTCGAAAGGATTTATACACTTTATCCCCAACCCTAAGTCAATGGATTAGGACATTTTTATTTCAAGGAAAAAAAAAAGAACAAAAAAGAGTGAATGGAAAGAAAAATAGTATTAAAAGTTGGTAAATTATTTTTATTTGTATCTCCAAACTTATTGTATTCATTTTGACTCATCAACTCGGAGATTGAGTAATTTGAAAATAAATAAATGTTCAATTAATTTTAATTATATTTGATTTTGTTAAAAAGGATTTTATAAAACAATGACAAAAATCTTTTTTTTTTTTCTTTTCTTGACACTTTAAATTTATTTTCTTCTCTGATGCATCCGGGAATCAAATAATCTTGGGCGATATAGAAGGTCAACTCCTTAGAACCAAATAAAATTAAAAATTAAAAAATTAAAAAAAAATAAAAACTTAAGAATTCAACTATATATCACTACCATGAAGAGGCAAAACAGAAAGGTCATTCCAATGGTGGTATAGAACCGGCATGCGTATGTCATTTTCAGCTGTATCTATCATGAACCGACACTTGAGAAAGGCACTAAAAATACATATTTATTATATAAAACATTTTTATTTTTTTCTAGAAAAAACTATATTATGGGATATCAATTTCAAAATATTCAAAAAGATAAGTATCAAATAATCTTATTTAAAATCGGTCCAACATATGATCAAATATTTGATAAAGATGATTGCAATTATATGAACTTTATATATAAGTCATGTAACCATTGGGTATGACCATGATATAATCTGGGTACGATCTATATAAACCCTATGTACAAAATAAGACTATGTCTTTATTAAATATTTAGACTTTTTTATCAAATAAAATTATTTGATCGTCATTTTCAAATAATTTAAAATTAATAACCCATAACATAGTTTTGGCTTTTTTTCTTTTAACATCTATTCACTTTGTATATTATATTATGATAATCTGATATGAATTCAAACTGATTCTTTTATATGTTTATTCTTTTTTATCATTTGAGTCGGACGACCTGAAGGGCATTATATGAAATATCTTAGGAAGGAAGAAACTGTTGTTTCCATTGATTGAGGTCTAAGGCACTATGTCTTATGAATAATTACAAAACATCATTACAAGTGTAGTAGAGTCCAATTGTTGTGAGACATTCTTGGCCACAAAAACACTCAACATTGTACGTAAAAGGTAAATTCAACCAAGTGCTTTGAAAAAGTTTACTTTGTTATGCTTTTGATTTCACATGGGTCTCCTTAAGTTAAATAAAAAATAAAAAATAAAAACAAAAACTATTAAAAAGTACTTGTTGAGGCCCTACATGGGGTTGAGAGTAATTTTGCAATGATATAAAAATATGAAAATATATTTGGCAATATATTGGAGAGAGTATGGTCGTTTTCTGTCTTTTAGTTTAAAAAAACATGAAAAACACTAAAAATATGAAAATTGTTGGATCAATCAATTTTTTGTATTTTGAAAAACACATAAAGAACACAAACAAAGACTAAATTCAGAAAACACTGATTAAATATATTTGGCAATTTATTAGAGAGAGTCGATTTGGTTTCTGGTTTTTAGTTTAAAATAACATGAAAAACACTAAAAATATGAAAATTATTCGATTAACCGATTTTTTGTATTTTGAAAATACGTAAAGAACACGGCAACACTAACCGTAGTGTGACCGATTAAATATATTTGGCAATATATTAGAGAGAGTCTATTCAGTTTCTGTATTTTAGTTTAACAAAAATCAAAAACACTAAAATTATGAAAATTGTTCGATTAACCGATTTTTTGTATTTTGAAAAGCACGGAAAGAACATGAAGAACACTAAACTGAGAAAACATCGATTAAATATATTTAGCAATATATTGGAGAAAGTCTATTTAGTTTATGTTTTCGACAAGAGTAATAAAAGGCGTTGCGCCCCACATCCCAGCCCAAGAAGAAAGATTAAAAGAAGATGGCAAACAGCCCGCAAAACGCCCTGCCCCGGCACAAGTCCAAACTGGGAGCCCAACATCCACCCCAAGGGCCGATACCTGACAGAAAAGAATCCATATCCTATAAATCAAATCAAATCTCACTAATAAAGTGAAGTAGTGATAATTCCTCAATAATCGCTTCCTAATTATCCCTTATTAACTGACAAATGATAAAGAAAGAAAATTCTACATCCACGTTATAACTTTATCAATCTATCCAATTAAAAACATCTACTATAAATACTAAGCCACCCTATCTATGAGTCAGCACGCAGTAAAAATTCACTCAAAGCAAATGATCTTTCTTTCCTATGAATCGACTTCAGCATCGAGAGACGGCAGCCTCCGCCGATCCTCTTGTTTCTGCTTTTGTAGAGGAGTCCAACATCCAAGAGCTGGGCTGATCCAGCCCAAGAATTCCAACACGCTTCACCTCAGCCCGGGCCAAAAACGATCATCACGGCGCCGTCTCGTGGAATGCGCCTTTACAACAAAGCCTATCTCTCAAGAATCGATGGTATCAACTCTAATACAAGTACGGGTGTCCTCCTTCCACAAAACTGAGTCACTGACGTCAGTTACAAGCCCCGCCTTTTCAGCTAGCGAAGGACATATCGGGGACCTCCGCCACCTAAAGCGGCCAATGCAAATTTATCGTCAGAGGGCAAAGGATTATTTCACCAAATGGGCGTAAACCGGCCTCTCGCTACTATCACAAAACAAAAGGTACGCAACTCGCTGGGCGTGCCACATGCGCAGGTTTGGTATCCCGAGAGCCCCGTGTCGATAACGGCAATTCGGCCAACTGCAAGCTCGCAGATTTCGCGTCGAGATCTGGGATCGTAAACTACTACTCGTCCCCAGCCATCCACAATCTAAATTCGGATGCTGTGCTCACCATCGTAACCCTAGCAAAGATTGCCACTGGGTCAGGAAGGTCTAAAATAAAATGGGGTGTAACACCTCCCGAGGCGCATGGGCATGGCGTAACTACACGCAAGCCGCTGAACTCGTAAACCCCATTCGCTCTAGCTCGCACTCGATACAGAAATTCCGCCGAGATCGGACAAACTCCTGGGCGATCAATCGCAAGCGTGGAACATAACGAAGAGGCTCTTCGCCTAAACCTAGACCTCCTAGATGAAAAGCATGATCAGGTCCTGAAAAGTACAGAAGACTACCAAAGGAAGACGGCAAGGTATTATGACCAAAAGGTCAAACCCAGGAGTTATAAGCCTGGCGACCTAGTCTTAAAAAAGCTTCTGCCTGTGAGGAAAGATCCTACACATGGAAAGCTAGGACCCAACTAGGAAGGCCCTTATCGCGGTCTCGCTGCGGATCGACCCGGTAACTACGAACTCCGTGACTCAAGAAGCGAAAAAATTTACCTCATTCTCGACCGAAAGACTCCCAAGCGATTCTATCAATAAACCTCTGATTGTAATCTTTAATAAAGTATCATCGCCTCGTATAACTATCTCGTGGTGTTCAAGTGGTTACTTTGTTTAATATTTTTATGAATCAAAAAGCAAGGCATCTCAGAAAAGAAAACAAGATACTCGCCAGAAACGCCGAGAAAATTACACACTTCGTATCACAAAAATTCATGCTTCAAAAAAAAAAAAAATTTCTTTATTCCAATGAAGATACAATTGATTACAATCAGCAAAGTCATCCCTACACGTGAATGAACAAGATAAGCAATTCCTCAAAAAATCTCAAGAAAGAGAAAGGAGAGGGAAAGAGAAGAAGAGAGAGTGAGAACGGGAGGGAAAAGGAGAAGGAAAAGAAGAGAAAGAGAAAGAAGAGAAGAAAAAAGAGAAAAAAAATGGAGAAAGCGGTACTAAAAGTTCTTCTTTAAGTACACCGCCCTCTCCGGGTGCATTCCCTAGTACGGCTCCGTCATCGGACGGAGCTAGGGAATAACATAACTCCCATAAGGAAGGAACTAGGGAAAAACACAACTCCTACAAGGGGTAGGACCATCTGGAATTCACTCCGCTAGCTCAGGATCTCCAAAGTGCACTTCCCGCGACGGCGACCAAGCCTTGACACATCATCATACGCGGATTCCAATTACACCCCAAAAAGGGAAGAAGGTTCGAAGCATGAGCTTCATCGCAGAGGAGTCATAATTTATAAGGAAGCCGGAGCGCTCGGAAAATCGCACAATCGATTCCAATTCTCCATAAACCCGCATTAAAGATGCTCGCGTCTTTCCAAGAGAAGGAAGTCAAACCGGCCATGTAGCCACGGAGCCGCGTCGCCTAGGAGCCCAGCGGCTCAGTTCGAACACGCCATGTAGCCACGGGACCAAGCAGCCCAAGAGCCTCAACATCTCACTCAAGTCACAAGAACCCGTCTAATTATCCATAAGGCCGCATTAAAGCTACACGCTCCTTTCCAAGAGAAGGAGGTCAAATCGACCATGTCGCAAGGGGTCAAGACCGCCAGAGCCCGTGATCGGGGCTTCAAAGAGCCCGACCGTCAGATAGCGCCATATAGCCGCAGAGCCAATTCAACTCAGGTAGATTAGCCCACGGAGCCCCAAAGAAGAGCCACTAAGAGCCTGATCGCCAAACAAGGCCATAGCCGCAGAGCTGGGCCTCAACTCAGCAGACACTCCGCTGAGCCTCAATATCTCGCTGCAGCTCAACTCAAGCCTGTAAAGGCCATATAGCCGCACCCGCTCAGCCGCATACAAATTTCACCCGAGCCTCAAGAACCCGCTTTAAAGAGCTCGACTGAGCTGCACAAGGCCATATAGCCACATAGTCGCCCAAACAGCAGATTAGGCCCCACCTGAGCCTCGCTAGCTCGCTCTTTCAAGAGCTCGACCGTCGCACAAGGCCATATAGCCGCAGTTAATTCAGCTCAGCAGATTAGCCACGGAGCCTCAACAACTCACTTTCAAGATTCAACCGCCTTAAAAGGCCATATAAAGAAGAGAGTCGGCCTCGCCAAAATTTGCCCACGGAGCTCAAGATTCGCTTCAAGAGCTCGACCGCTAGACAAGGCCATGTGCTCAAGCAGAAACGCTTCAATCCCGCGCAGATTAATTCACCTGAGTCTCAAAGAAATTGGCCAAGAGCCTCCACTACTCCGTGTGCTGCCATATAACAAATAGAGTCAAATTTAATGTAGCAGATATTAGCCCACTGAGTCTCAAAGAACTCAATTTTCAAGAGCTCGACCGTTTCATATGTTATATAAAATGCAGAAACTAGCCACCGGCAGACAAATTTCACTGGTTCTCAATTAGCTTTAAGAGCTGATCCCGCCGTAAAGGCCATATACCGCAGAGCCGCTCTCACCAGCAAGATTAGCCCACTGAGCCTCGCAGTCGCCAAGAGCCCAATCGTCGTAGGCCATATAGCCGCAGAGCCGTCACCAGCAAGATTAGGCCCACCTGAGTCAACTCGCTCGCCAAGATCTCGACCGTCGTACAAGGCCATAAGCCGCGCAGAGCCAGTCTCAAACACCACCAGGGGCCCACCTGAGCTCCAGCGTACCGCTCAAGAGCTCGACTACTCGCACAGTGCTATAACCGCAGAGCCGCCTGGCCGTATGCATTAGCCCATCGGGAGCTTCTCAAGAAATTCACAAGAGCTCAACTGTCGAAAGGGCCATATAGTCACAGTAGTCAATTCACCCAGCATATTAGTCTACTTGAGCCTCGCCAGCCTCAATTCTTCGAAGAGCTCAACTGCTCAGAAAAGGTCATATAGCCACCGATCCACGTCACTGTGCAGTGCGAGCGATAAGGACCTGGAAGCATGAAAAAAGCGAGGGATAGAAAAATCGCTATTCATCGAGTTTCCAAAGCCCGTAACTGCATTACATACATCCGGTTGGAGCCCAAGGCAAAAAAAAAAAAAAAAAACGAGCAAAAGTGCATAAGGAGGCTCAAACGTCAGGCGCAGGATTAGGAGCAGAAGGCGAAGAAGGGGAGCGGTCACCGGTGGCTAGCCTCCGCAAAGCAAATGACTAAATGACTCTTCTACCTCCTCGTCACCGATATCAGTTAAGGTCCAAGCCCAGGTAGGTATTAGCAACCCTCCAATCGGAAAGCAAGCCATCCGTGGCTTCTCCACCGAGTGCAAAGTTCATCCTCAAACTCGCTTATCGCCCGTCCCTCCTCGAACGACCGTAGCCTCGCTCTCAAGGTCCTCGCAACCCATGGCACTCCATCGTTCAAAGGCTCATCAGCCTTCACAATTTCTAAGCTTCACGCACCTGCCCCGTTTCAAGAAGACCGCTTTATTACGCAAATTGGCTCTAGCAAACTGCGCCTCTTCCTGCCACCCGCAGCCTCATTCCTCGGGATGATTACTTCCCTAACCACTGGCCTCGCTCCTGGGCAGCCCCGCACTCATCCCCCGACCTCCGAAGCCTCGCCCAACTCTTAAGCCATCTCGAGCCTCTTCCTACCTTCTACTGCGTTTCACATCGAGGTGCGTCTCAGATCTGACTTGATCTTCACTCTGGCTTCCTCCGTCATATTTGCATCCGAGTCATAGCCTGGCTTAAATTTCGACGTAAGAGAAGCCACTCGCTCAGAAGTTCGGCGGTTTTGACATGACCTCGTTCGCTCCGTCTCATAAATCCCGTGATGGGTAGCCACTACGCATACCCAACATAAAGTCAACATGCAACTCAAAACCAAGATAAATGCATACACAAAAAGACACGGGAACTTACGGAGGTGACCCCCTTGAGGGATAGAGCCAAAGCCTCCTCAACAGGCAAGGCACCCGACCTCTTGAGATCACAATCCCTGAGGATGGATGAGATCGCACCACAAAGAAGTCTTTCAAAGATTGGAGAGCAAGGAATCCCCATCTCCATCAGCTTCGAGGCGCTTCCTCCCCAAGTCTTCCGCTATCGAAGGAGGAGGCTCACGGTTTCACGAGGAGGACTCCAAATCGAGATGGGCACACCTCCAATCCGAGGCTCAAGCAGCCTCCCCGAGGAATCTGCCTTTCAGAACAAAAAAAGCGCAGCGAGGCTACTAACTCTGGCGCCCGATCCTCAAATGGAGGTGGCAATACTGGCCTCGCACTCGGATATGGGCGGAGGGTGATAAAGAAGGCGTCCCCAACCTCGGGGCTTTACCCCAAGCCGGATGACCCCTCTCAAGGGAGTCCAGAGGTTTCCGCTTCACACTCCGAGACCTCCGAGACAACGTCTCCACCTGAGCTCAAGCCTCCCCAGTGGGCTCGGGACAACCCGGGAGCCCATCGTGGAGAACTTCATAACTACGGAGGTGAAGGCTCCCAAAGTAGCGTGCTCCAGAAGACTTCAACCCGAAGATCTTGAATATCCGACCTCGATGAGCTCGAGCAGCGCTAAGACATTCGGGCTAACTCGCTTTACAACCCTTGGCCTTCGTGGCTAAGATCAGGCTAATAATTCAAGAGCGCACACCAATGCAAAGTTGGGATACCCCCAATTTATGAAAACTAGACCAAACTAAAGCAAAGCAAAGCTCACGTGAGATTCCTGAGTGGTCTGGGGAGCAACAAACGCCCAGGTCTTTCTATTAATGGATCGATTCCCAATTGCCCACTAACAAAAAGTAAATGTCTTCCAAAATTGTGAGACACGGAACCGAGATGATCAGCGGAGTGCTAGAACGCTTAGATAAATAAAGGAAGCCCTCAAGGGCTTCCTTCACACTAAAGAGGTCCAGGAACAAAGCTATACTGGGAACACCCAAGCTCTTATCCCTAAAGACAACCAATGCCTCAATCAAAATACCCCGTAAATCGGGTGGAAAGTCGAGGGGCGCACGCCAAACGCTAAAGACTTTATAAAGGAATGCAAAGGAAAACGAAGGTCATTCTCAAAGGCTAATTTCAGTTAAGCACACCATCTTCAAGACTTCAACAACATAAGAAAGTCAATACGTCAGTGACCAAACTCGAACACGAAACGGGGCCTCAGATTGTCTTGCGAAGACTTCCCATATAACGGCTCAACCCTCGCTAGACTCCACCACCAAGGCGTTCGCACGACCGACCTCGGGGATATCTCGTATCTCACTGTGGTATTTAATTTCGTCAATTTTATCCTTGCCTTTACCCAAGGGGAAAGGAGGTTCCCCAGGCATCCTCTCAAGAGCAACCACCCGCTTAAGCGATCAACTCACCACCCGTCTCGCCTCCCGAACTGTGATACCACGCAGGAATCACCCCATAATGCAAAGAAAAGGAGCGCACCTGCACCCATGGAATACCCAAGCTGGACCGAAACCTAATCCGCTAGCCTTAATTCCTCGCTATACCACTCAAAAGGCAAAAAGGAGAAAGACGATCGGCCCTAGGGAATGTAACAAAAGGATGACCCCAAGCAGGGTATTACAAAAACACCAAAAGAGATTCTGAACAAAGGGTCAGACGAGTTTTAAGAAAAAAGAAGCCCGAACTCGCAGAGAAGGAAAAAGCTTCAATAGCAGGGGAACACAATACAAACGGTCAGAGGATGTTCTCGAAAGAAACTGAAAGAACTAGAGGAAATAAGCGCGAAAGTCGAAAATCATTAGTACCACAGGACATTTGACGGCGACAAAGCCCTAACCAAACCAGCCCTGAGCGAACACGTGGAAGTCGCACCCGATTCGCAAACGATACGCCTCTTACCCATGCTCAGAACTACGGGCCAGGCAACCGACGGATTTAAAAATAGCAAGCAAGCCCACTTCCCAGGCCCAAGAAGCAGGATTAAAAGAAGATTTATGTTGCACCCAAAGAAACACCCGGCCCCAGCACGTGCCCAAAACGAGCCCGCCATCCACCCCAAGGTCGAGCACATGGATACCCCAAAGAGCCCATATCCTATAAATCAAAATTAAATCTCACCAATAAGAGAGTAAGTAGATAATTCGAATAACCGCTTCCTCTAATTATCCCTTATTAATCTGACAGCAATGACGAAAGAAAATTCCTCATCCAATAAGAGAGAACTTTATAACCATCCAATCGGGAAAACATCTACTATAAATACCAGCCACCCCATCTACAAAAGTAATGCAGAAGTAAATTCACTCTCAAAGCAAAGCTGATCTTTCTTTCCTAAGGAACCGACTTAGGCAATCTGACGAGAGCTCCCCGCCGATCCTCTTTTGTTTCTTGTTTTTGCGTAAGTTCAACATCCAGCCACGGGACTACCACAATTCCAACACGCTCCAGCCCAATTCCAATTGAAAAAGGCATCATCGGTTTTTTAGTTTAAAAATACATGAAAAACACTAAAAATATGAAAATTGTTAGATTAACCAATTTTTTGTATTTTGAAAAACACAAAAAGAACATGAAGAACACTAAATTGAGAAAACATCGATTAAATATATTTGGCATTATATTGGAGAAAGTATATTTGGTTTCTATTTTTTAGTTTAAAAAAACATGAAAAACACTAGAAATATGAAAATTGTTAGATTAACCAATTTTTGTATTTTGAAAAACACATAGAAAACACGGAGAACGTTAAATTCAGAAAACATCGATTAAATTTAGAAAACATCAAAAATTTAAAATAATGTTTTGTGGTTTCGAAAACCGTTCTCAATAACAGTTTTCAAAAACAGGAACTGTACAAACCATATGTTTTTCGAAACTATATTTTAAGTGTCATCTAACTATTTTATATTATAATTGCATAAATATTAAGCACAATTAAAAATGAAATATTACGGATAAAAAATTTATTTAAAATATATTAAAAAAAATTTTTAATGAAAGTGTTACTAATAGAAAGAATGAGTGATTTTCCATTTTGTCGTCGTTTTATTACTTGGTTTCAATTTGTCATCGACTCTCAGGTCTTTCGTCGCCTCGCTGAACGCTTTCACATGCAGCAATTCGAATGGGACAGCATTTATCTGACCGCTTAAATATATCAAAAGATAATCACACATGCTAAAAACTGCCGTATATTCTACCATTATATTATCAAATTGTATGATTTATACTGATTTATTATACTATTAACCTATTGTTTCATCATTTATGGTTTATAACAATTTGTATCTTGATATATTGATATATTACAAGTTTCAAACAATAAAATTATTTTTTCTTTCAAAAAAAATAAAAGTGTTAATAATAAAAATATTTTAAATATAATCACGCCTAAATAGGCATGACATTTTGTTTAAAAATGATTCTATTAATCATAGTGTTCTGAAAAACTTGAGAACTTATGAAATATAAACGTGAGTTGCACTAATTTTTGTGTTTTTTTTACAATTGGTACTCAAAGTGTTTTTTTTTTCAAAGAACAGTTTATATAATTAAAATTGTTTCCGGTGTATAGTCATTTTTATTATAATGTTTTTATTTTCTTTTGTTTTGATCATTTTTTATAAAGTTAATCACTTTTGGTAAATTGTGTCCGGCCTCATGCCCTATTTTTAAATATCGAACGTTCTAATCAATTGAATTAGACATTCGGGCATTTTTTTTTAAAAAAAAAACTATAATTTGTATTAGAAAAATTGATAAATATGAGAGAATTATTGAAGTCTAAAATGTCTTCAAAAGGCTTCTTTATTTTATTTTCTACGAATTATATTTTAATAGACAAGTTCACGTCACCCACGTTTGTCACGTGGCTAAATTATATTATAATAATTTTATTAATTGTAAATAATTAACTTCAACTTTTAGCTTTATTAATTAAAATATCACATCCTTTCAAAAAATAAAAATAATTTAATATTTCACTAATTTCAAGTCTAATTTAGGCATCCTATGCATTCGAGATCCGGGGAATGTTCCTTATGCCTCCTTAGCATCAATATTAATTCTCTTAAAATCATTTATAAGAAATATTTTTCAATATAAATACTATGAATATAAATATTTTAGGGAAAACAATTCTACTTAAAATACTTTTAAGAAGTCCGTTTAACAATAATTTTACACAACACACTTCTAATATTTTTGCAATTGGAAAAGTCCTATTATCAAATATTTTATAAGAAAATTGTGTTTTAATCAAAATCTTTAAAAATAAAGTTATTGAATGTGTGTTTGGTTCTGCTGATAGCCGATGCTAGTAGTTAATAATCTGTGAATGACGTTTCAAGAGCTGATTATAATGCATAAAGTAAAGGAAAAATTATTCTAAATGCGCATTCAATAATCATTCAATTTTTGATTTTTCAAGAAAAAATAATTTATAGATTTAAATTAACAATATATCGATAAACATATAATCAAATTCGCTAAAAAATCATATAAATTTAAACAACATTTGCGTTAATAACATAATAACCTGGGCTCAAAGTTCATATATCTGATACCTTGGGCCTATACACTGATATTACTACGATTAATACTCATGATTCTGGGGCGATGCCAGATATTAACAAATATCGATTCGATTGTCGGGATTTGATATATTTTTGCCAATCAATCGTCTCACAAATAAATAACGTACTACGACAACGATAAACAAACACTTCACCAAGACGACACTAAAACATGAAAAAACAAATGAAAACCTGAATCTTATGGAATAAACACTTTATTAACGAAGAAAATGATGGAAAATGTATGAAGGGGTGATATCATGCCAAAAAATAATCCGTGTTGCTTAAAAGAAAAGAAGCTAGGAAAGAAAATTTTGAGAGAAAATGAAAGAATTCCTAATATTTTAATATGAACGAATTGTTATGGTATGTAACTTCCCTCATAAGTTGTTTAGCGCTAATCAATTTTCAATAGTTATTTTAAAAAAACTATCAATAGTTGGTTATAAGTATTTATCAAACAACCTAAAATAATTGATTGGGGGAATCAGCTATTAGCTCCATTAGTCAGTTCAACCAAACATCCCCTAATTTTTTAACTAACTCGATCCACAAAGATGTAGTAGGTCAGAATATTTAACTAAAGATGCTATAGACATGCAAAAATTATTATTAAAGTCCTGTTTGGATCTGACCCTTTATTTCTTAAACTCCACAAAAGGGTTTTTAAAGGCAAAACCCTACAAAATTATAGAACCCTAGCTGTTAAATTTAGGATAATCACTAAAGACCTATGGTGGATCCGTGGATATACCCTAAAAGCTGTGATTTTTGTCTGTTATAAAGTAACAAGAAAATTCTTTTGAAAAAAAAAAAGTAACAAGAAAACAATCAATTATATTATATTAAAAAAAAAAAAGCTAAAATTTATTTGGATGGTTGTGGTTAAAAGTTAAAACTACTAATTTTGAGCTTTATCTGTAAAATCAAATAAATATCCTAAATTTAGTGGGGGGCCCCAAAATTAATGGCCATTATATGGACAAAAAATGATTATAAACCCCTTCCAAGAAAAACTATGGCGTTTGTTTCTTGGGTGAATAAAAAAAATAGACTAGTACTAATAATCATAAATACCAAGAATATGTAGGTGAGATTATTAAATCACTTTTATTTGAATCAGATTTTGATTTGTTTTTTTAATACACAATTATGTTATACGCATGACTCGCGATTCATTTCCACTGTATACGAATTAATACAGATGACATGACTTTTTTAAAGACAAATGTATAATTTTATTAAGAATAAAGAATTACCAACGTGAAGATTATCTAAAATAGAAATGGAATAAAACGAAATAAAACGACTACGCGCACTTAGCCGAACAACGAAGCTGACCTATTCGCTCGTCAGCTTATAAACCGAATGTAAAAATAATCCATAAGAACCAAATCTCAACAATCAACGATAATACATCTTAAACTCTCGTCAATAACAAGAAGCTTCGAGTGAAATACATCTATCACAATTTTAGCATCTAAGATTATGGTGGACACGTATGATATGACTTTATAGCTTATAGGCGTTTTCTAAACGCACCCACTAAAAACATCTCATTCTCTGATAAAAAAAGTACACTTATTATATGTCCCATTGAATAGGCACGATGGACAACCCAAGTCTCATTCAAGTGATGAATTCTTATAAAAATAAAATATTATATTTATAATATAAAATAAAGTAAATAGATGTACCAAAAAAATGCTTTCATTTGAATAGAAAAACTAAAATTTTGCCTTTCCATTTATAAAAACCAAAAGCACATTTAAAGTATAATTATTAATTAAATCTATTTATGGAAATTAATAATCCAATTATAAAAACAACTTTATCTCAAAAAATATATATCAAACTTTATCCCAAAAAAGATTAGATTTTCGAACAAACGTGGCTAGATTTTAATTAATTTTAATAATTCTATGACATTCATCATTAATAATATTTTTTTGTTATTAGGTGTCCTCAACAAGTCTATGCATATATAAAATAAGACCATAAGACCGATAAAACATATTTGTATTCAAAGTATTTGAATTCTGAAACTTCTACAAATTAAGAGACTGATGAGAGACCCCAATAATTTCTACTACGAGGTATCATTAATAATATTATTTTTTTTAATCTAATTAGCCGACGCCACACCCTTGGCTGTACCATATGCACTGGCCACATGATTCTACCTCCAAGCAGAACTGCATCCACTAACTGCCACCAGAACGCCGGGTAGCGACCAGAAGACGCCGGGTTCATAAATATCTTCCCGCGCTTTCTCCCCGCAGTCGCCCACGGTACCCAATTCCCATTCTCCATGTCCCTGACGCCGATCTTCCCGCCTCTTTATCGGGGCCCACAGGAGGCGTAAGGTCAAAGTCGTCATTTTGGACAAAAACCGAAGGAATGCTCTGATAGCGTCTTCACGCGTTGTCCACCCGGCGAAGAACCGTATATGCGCATAAAAAAATATCTGACACAGTCATTATTGCAAACCGATACAAATGTATTAATTTTATTTATTATTTTGAAATATATTATCTTTAATTTCAATTTATTTGAAAAAATAAGAACCAAAGACCTAAAACGAAAATTATAAAAAAATGCATCACATATGAACAGTAAGTTAATGCATCCGGTCCTATCTTAACAAATTTTGGGTATTATTAATTACTATAGTGACCGATCAAAGGGTATTATAGTATAATGGTAAGATAGATATATTCTAAGTTAGGGGTCTCGGGACGTTGGTATTAGATATTTATTAAGATAAGTACATATGTGTGGTGAATCACTAAAAATAGGGCCCACAAGTTCATAACTTAGCTCTCTCTATTTTGATTTAATAATTTAGGTTTTTGACTTTTATTTGGCTTTTTTAGGAAAGGAAATATAAAAGAAAAGCTTTTATGGGCTGTTGTGCGTCACCGTTAATATGTCTTTTTTTTGAATTTATCTGTTTTTCTACATATTAGCTAAGTTTTAAAAAATAATAATAAAAAAAAAGGATAAATTTAACATAATTGAAATAGGAATTATTCAGGAAAATTCCATTTACTTCGCTACATGGGCGGACCTGGAGGGACGCTGGAATTTCGATAGTCTATAAATTATAGACCTCTTATTCTCAGCCAGAATAAGAAAAAACAAAACCAGATTATCGGAATCCCAGAGAGCGGTTTGGCATAAACCTAGAATTCTAGAAGGAAAGAAAGAAAGAGGGGAGAGAGGAAGGAAAAAGAAAGAAAAAAAATCAAATCAAATAAAATTCCTGTTTATGATGGGTTGTTCATGGATGACCCAGTAAGAAGGGATGATTGGGTTCGGTTTGATTTGAAAACTTTCTTTTCTTTTCTTTTCTTTTCTTTTCTGTTATTTTCTTTGCTTTCACTGTTATAGTATTTTTATTTTTAGCACTGTGAATCAGGAGGACTGGATCGCTCTGCGAATTCCAATCCGGGATATTGTTATTCTCTCTTCGTATTTCGTATTTAGCCTGTACTTGAAGAAATTTCTTCGAGATCCAATGGCGGTGAAAGGAAGTACGTTTCAGCTGAAGAACTCAAGCAGCATAACAAGCCGGATGATCTGTGGATCTCTATACAGGGAAAGGTCTACAATGTCACGGATTGGGCTAAGGTTCATCCTGGTGGCGATATCCCTCTCCTGAATTTGGGTGGCGAAGATGTTACAGACGCCTTCATTGCATATCATCCAGGTACTGCCTGGAAATATCTTGACAAATTCTTTACTGGGTATCATCTCAAAGATTTCAAAGTCTCGGAGGTTTCCAAAGACTACAGAAAACTCGCTAACGATTTTTCAAAACTTGGGTTGTTTGAGAAGAAAGGCCATGGAGTTCTGTACTCCTTCTGCATCATCGGATTCTTGCTCATGGCGTGCGTTTATGGTATTTTGTGTGTTGAGAGTTTCTGGGTTCATTTCCTCTGTGCCGCATTGTTAGGTTTTCTATGGATTCAGAGTTCTTATCTGGGTCATGATTCTGGGCATTATCAGATGATGTCCAGTCCTGGGTTTAACAAGTTAGCTCAGATCCTCATTGGGAATTGCATAACAGGGATAAGCATTGCATGGTGGAAGTGGACTCACAATGCCCATCATCTAGCCTGTAACAGTCTTGATTATGATCCAGATCTTCAGCATATCCCAGTGTTTGCAGTTTCTTCCAAGTTTTTCAATTCCATGAAATCAATCTTTTATGGGAGGACACTGAAATTCGATTCTGTTGCCAGGTTTCTTGTGAGTTACCAGCACTGGACTTATTACCCTGTAATGTGTGGGGCAAGGATTAATTTGTTTCTTCAGACATTGTTGTTGTTGTTTTCTGGGAGGAATGTTCCTGATAGAACTCTGAATATATTGGGTATTTGTGTGTTCTGGGCATGGTACCCTCTTCTGGTTTCCTGCTTGCCCAATTGGGGGGAGAGGGTGATGTTTGTGTTGGTGAGCTTGGCTGTGACTTCAATTCAACACATTCAATTCACTTTGAACCATTTTTCGGCAGATGTTTATGTCGGGGGCCCTGCCGGGAACGACTGGTTTGAGAAGCAGACCGGTGGGACGATTGACATTTCATGCTCAACTTGGATGGACTGGTTTCATGGCGGATTGCAGTTTCAGCTTGAGCACCATTTGTTTCCTAGGTTGCCAAGGTGTCATTTGAGGAGTATTTCTCCTGTGGTGAAAGAATTATGCAAGAAACACAATTTGCCTTACAGGAGTTTGTCATTTTGGGAGGCTAACGTATCTACAATTAGGACACTCAGGACTGCTGCCCTGCAGGCTCGTGACCTTACGAACCCGGTCCCGAAGAATTTGGTTTGGGAAGCTGCTAATATTCATGGATGAGGGTCTCTTGAGGCTTGCCAAGATTTTGCTGTTTGCAGTTCTTAACCCCCAACAGGTTTCTACTTCAAGGATAGCTTTTTTCTTTGATTTCCTTTTCTTGTCATGGGCCCTTAGATTTGAGATTGTTTTTCTTACATGTGGCTCCTTATTCTCATCATGCTGTTATATTTGACCTTCTTAGGTCCATTCTTGATCGGAATATTTTTCCTTTTTTATTTTCTTCCATTCAGAAACCATGGTGTCAACCATGGATTCATATATGACCTTGTTGGATTTTCATATAGTCAACATTTCAGTTACAAATACGATATCTTCTCTATTCTTCAATTGCTCAATTGCAGTGACATAACTTTTATCTAAGTTATTTCAATCTAGTTGATTTTGAACTTGAAGTTTCTTTTCTTACTCTTAAAGTAGGTGCACCGACATCGGCCCCAGCGGTCCATGTGAAATGTTGGGGTAGTGAAAAAAATAGAAGAAGAAAACCATATAAATACTATAATGTAGAGACTGTCTCAATATTTCCGTGCATTTATTTACATGATCAATGTCAGGAGGCAGACAAAATTGTTGGGATGGATGCCGAAAACCCTCTGCTACATTGAATTTAAGCCCACACAGCTGCTGTGAGGACTTTGTAGACCACTCTGTTGATGTTTGTTCTTTCCTTAGCATCTTGTGGTTTGTGAATTCTTTCTTGTGTTCATAAATCATGGAATTTTTAAACAGTCAATAGTAATGGGGAAAGATATGAACACCCCCATGTGGCTTATTCCTTTTGCTTTCAAAGGTGTCTTATATTTTGATCTTGTAGTCATACTTTTCTCCAATCACTTACATGTGTTGTCCTATTAAGATGGTCCAAATAGTTGAAAATGGTTGTACATGTATATTAGTATTCATTAATGTGCGGTGGAGGATACATTATAAAGACATGGAAACTCTGCCAATATGGAATTGACATGAAGATGATAGGGGGTGGTCCAGGTTTTAGCCATGGCTCTTAATGGCAGAGCTATAACCAGTTTGGTTGTCGTAGTCCTTGGACCACAGCATAACACCGCCATACTTGGCAGAACCCTTGATGGCTGGAAAGACGGTTATTATGAGATCACCCACTGGAATGAAGCCGCGTCCTGATGCATCATGAGATGCATACAGGCCGAGGAAAATCTGGGTGGGGGGGTGGGGTATCTGAAGTCCACTGCTTCCATGCATCTTCAAGGTTGGCAGCGTTCCCTGGATTGAATTGGCAGGGAGGGTTGTTGTAGAATTGAACCCAAACATAATCAAATAGGCCCGTCTTTAGGGCACCTCCTACCCAAGCCTTAATTCATGAGATCATCCCAGTGTTGGTTTGTTACTCCTTCAATGTCGTGCCGATCCCATGGGATCCAAAACAGTTGGCCCAAGTGGACGAGAAGACTAATAACCCCCCAAGAAGTTGTTCCAGAGTTAGGTTGCTACTTCTCAGCATCTTCCTTTGAGTTAAGGTAGTAGCTCCCAGCTGCTCCCCCTAGAGACAGCATCACCTTGATCCCTTTTGGCTTGACATGACTTTATGTCCGAGCTTAAGCCAGTGCAGCCATTGCTGTATGGATCGCAAAGCTGACACCCTCAACGCCATTCTAGCTACATACTGTTCTATAGTTATGTTTCTGCTAAGAATTGTTAACAAACCATCCTTTTTATAGGTAGATGATGATCCTTCAACAATAGCTACTGTGATTGAGTGAATGAATGTTATTGTTGATCTCAACTTGGAACTATTATGCTGTAATGCTGATTTTGATGCTTTGTCTTGTGAGATTTGTCCGGTCTTTTTAGCTTCTGTCTGTTCCCTGTCTTGAAGTCGTCTCCTAACTGTTTGTGTAGATGCCATCAAATGTGACTCATTACCTGCAGAATGATGAATCATTTTTTGAGGCCCAGATATTGACATGAACTGATTTATTCTTCTTTTTGTCTGTTTCCACATTTGTTTTGTGAATGATTTCAATCAATGCAAACCGGTTATAAAGAATGAGAATTCGACCCGGTTCTTGCTGAATTCCTTCTTGTTTCAGCAAGAACATATTATTTCATTGGGTAGCTTAGTTGGTATAACACCTTGGGACTGAACCCTATGATCACTAGTCCGAGTCTTCTCAGGGTCATCGAAGGTTTTGCTCAATTGTTAACTTCCAGGCCAAGCCTTGAGATTTAACCTAATGACATCATTAGTTCGAGTCTCTTGAGGTTCTCTAGAGGTTTTGCCCGATTGTTAACTTCAGGGCTCGGCCTCAAGATTTAACCCAATGATCACCCGTTCGGGTCTTCTCAGGAGGTTTTGTCCGGTTATTAACTTCGGCCGTCAGTGTGGGATTACGAGGTCGCCTGAGATTTAACCCAACGATCACTGGGCCGAGCCTCCCAAGAGGTTTTCTACGGATACCACAGACATGCAGTGCTGGCCGGACATCCACCAATATCATAGAAAGAAAATTTCATTTCAACTCCTCATGCTGGGCTGTCTGTCATTTTTCAAAGCTATATGGTTTAGGCGTATGATCCGGGTTGCCTTGTATTTTCCGCAAACCAGCTCAATTTCAAACTAATAAATCATTGTCCAGGACCATTATTATATTAACAAGCCCAGGCCCATTTAAATCTGAACTGCCTAATTCATTATTGGGCCCGGCCTGTACTCTGCTTTCCGTCCAAGCCCAGTTAGGCTACCTTACACTGGCTTTTCTTCTCCCGAAACTGGCCCAAGGCATGTTGTACCTTGTAGGCCAGTCATACTTTAAAGGGCCCAAATTGATTGAATTAAATGAGTTAATAATCATGACTCAATCATGTTTTTACTTTATTAAATCGACAACTAAAACAAATTTTATCATTTTAAAACATTTTTGTTGTTTTGGCAACTTTTGTTACCAAAGATATTTAGGCCCTGTTGGTTCTTGGTCTTTTTAAAACTGTTATAAAAATAGTTTTTGAAAACACATAGCATATCATTTTGATGTTATTTGAAAACAAGGATTTTGGAATTACGGAAAACACAAATAATAGAAAAAAAACAAGTTTTTAATGTTCTATGTGTTTTGTAGAACGAAAAATTCTTCTTGACACTAGGAACCAAAGAGCCCCTTAATATTTTTAACAATTTTTATTGACATCGATGTAAATGCATAACAACGTCAGATTTATTCCCTACGGGATGTCAATTACGATTCTCTATTCCCATCAAATCTTTAATTACTAAGTCATTTACAACAATTATTAATATTGTTTATAAAGTGCTAAAAACTTTAAAGGATGATATAGCATTCAGGTTAAAAAAAAAAAAATCGATTCATAACTTACACATTTGATAATCCAAAAATACTCGGAATATTTAAGACACAGACCGCACATATCGGCTAATGCGGATTGACCGACGACTAAAAACAAGCTAAATGCCGACATACAATCGCCACCGCAACAAGTCAACGAGTAATGCGCCAACGGCAAAAATACATCGCACAGGGCCGGCTGAGCAAATACTTCACGCCATGTCGGCTTAATAAAACACAAAAAAGCCGCAGTTCGTGATAAATTATTTTATCGTGAAAAGAACTCATATAATTTAAAAAAAAAATGATTTAAATTAATGATTTCAGGCAAGAATAATAAAAAATCACCCATAACACAAGTAATTTCATTTAAATATGATACTAATTATAATATTAAAGAAAGTGATATATAATTAAATTATAAATAAATATATTTTATATTTAAATTTCTCGTGAATTGGCATCTTTATAATTTTATTTTATTCATCAAATTTACTTTTTAGAGAAAGTTTTTAATTAAAATATTTTACATAGGATTTTTAAACATTAAATTTTATTTCGTCAACATGCATTTCTCAGTTACTTAAAGAGTTCAACGTTTAAAGACATGATATGAAAAGGGATTCAAGTTTCATTAGCGGTAGTTTACTACTTTGTATTAAAAAAAAGTGATTATTATCTTTAAAAAATAATTAAATTTAATCAATCAAAAAAATTTGTAGGGGTGTTAAATTTAAAGCCTATGGTAACTTTATATTTACATTAAACCTGAATGAAATTAACCCAACTCAACAATTAGACGGCCAAACATAAAGCTATAGGAAGAAGATACCTGTAAAGTCCAACAGCCAATCACATTCTTTCTTCTATTAATCATCCGATAAGTTTGAATTTTTATGAATTATCCAAACACTACTTATCCGAACTATCTTCCATCCATTCCTAGATTTTCCCGCTGGGCCAGAAAATCTCCGCCGGTTTTTCCTGACGATTTCCGGGCAACCGTGTTTTCCTCTATGATACTCACAGGAATTTGACTTCCGATGGCCGCTCTCATCCATTCTCTGGAAGTTTCATCCATTTCCGGCCGCCTCCGCGGCGAGACTTCGGGGAGGATTGTCACCATTCTCAACCATAGAGCTCTCAAAAGCGTCGCGATTTTGAAGCACCATGAGAAAGGCGGTGGTGGTAGGGGTAGGGTTAGGATTGGGGTTAGTTCGAGCATGGAGGAGTCGGAGGTTAGGGTTTCCGATTTGGAGCCGAGAGTGGGGTCGTACGGACAGTTCTCGGCGCCGGTGAAGCGAGGGTCATCGAAGCAGAGCAGAGTATTTGAAGATAGAACATTATGTGAATATCGGTTATGCGATTCGACTCTGAGAGAGGAATTTCCGAGCTCTTCTATAGGAGCCTAGTTTCTGATATCTACAGGTTTGAGCAATTTAATTCAATTATTGTGTGATTTGGACTAATTAATTATCCGTTTTGGTTTCCAAGTGAATGATAGAAAAACAAAGAAAAGTTTACTTCTTACATGCCATATTTTGATTTCTGTTCCAGACTAGTTACGAAAGTATTTATTTAGATTCAAAATTTGAGCACATTTACTTTCATTTTCTCAGCAACCAACCAGATCATCAATCTTGGAATTGAATTAATTCGGTATATGAAGCTCTGTCGGGAATCAAATTCATTGGATGCTAATTTAATATGTTGTATGATTCTTTTCTTAGGGATGACATTGTTTTCAAAGATCCCCTCAACACTTTCATGGGCGTCGAGAATTATAAATCAATCTTCTGGGGACTTCGATTCCACGGAAGGATATTCTTCAAGGCATTATGGATCGACGTCATTAACGTATCACAGCCGGTGGAGAATGTCATAACAGTTCGCTGGACCGTCCATGGCATCCCGCGAGTTCCATGGGAGAGTCGCGGCAGATTTGACGGCACATCTGAATACAAACTCGACAAGAACGGAAAAATCTTCGAGCACAGAGTTGACAATATTTGGTTAAAAAACCCTCAAATAATCCAAATTTAGTATATTTAACTTTTTTCTTTTAAAATAATTTATTTTGGATAAAAATATATTTTATCATTTTATGTATTTACTGTAAAGTTTTTCATTAAGTTCGCTCATTAATCGAATTAAAACCACCAAGACGGCCTAATTCAAGAAGATCGGCTTCTTTAATAACCATACACTACTTCACATGGGCCGAGCTCGTCCTACCATATGAG
Organism: Tetrastigma voinierianum; assembly: GCA_016808115.1. Classification (NCBI taxonomy): domain Eukaryota; kingdom Viridiplantae; phylum Streptophyta; class Magnoliopsida; order Vitales; family Vitaceae; genus Tetrastigma; species Tetrastigma voinierianum. The sequence continues at coordinate 186,991 of JAEQBH010002611.1, forward strand.
ATACACAACTCTATTTAAGGTTTCAAGATTCCTCCCAAACCCTAAGGATACATTTTCTATCACATACGTTATTTCTCCCATACCTGCCTCGGCAAGTTGACCCGCACTTCATGTGCCCAGCCTAGTCAGTCGTCAGATAAGATTCAGATTCAGATTTGGCTCTTCGCAGCCTCTTCATCACCCGTGATCAACAAAGAAGAGACACACGGATTCCAAATGCATGTAATTTACAAATTGTTTTTCTCCATTAAACGACAAGCCATGGTTTTTCCACAAGGATCTGCGTTGTTAGAATTGTGATCCTAAGCATGTAGACTGCAGAAGCATCCATGATTAGAACTAAACATACGATTTGGAGAAATTTTTTTGGCTTTATTTAAAAACTGACATTCGTCCACTTCGATTTTTCTATACATCCAAAATTAAATATTTTTACATATTTCGAATCTTCACGACGGACGATCACACAACGGCTGGTGGCATCGTCACGGAACCGCCAAGACGCTAGCTCCTCACATTATCGCCACCACTCGCCGAAGACGATCATACAGGTAAAGACACGCGCAGATCACCTAATGTGGGTCGCCGATTACCGATGACGCCAAGATGCATCTACAAGAACCGACCGGCCAACCTGATCCGCCCGATCCATGGCGCCGACCATTCCGCTAGCTGACTGGCGCGCGATGACGTGGGCGATGACGCGGTCATGACGCCATTCCATGACGCATGATGACGCCGCTAATTCAACCCGCGGATCCGACCGATCGACCCGATATCGACCACCGGCCAAAGACCTCTACCCGGCTAACTGGCCGACTGACCGGCCAACTGGTCAACTCGTCAACTGGCCAACCCGACCGGCTGTGTTACAAATTCGACCCTGGCCAACTGGCCGCATTCGACCGGCCAACTGGCCAACCGGCACCCACAACCCGACCGGCCAATCCACAACCGGCCAACTGGCCAACCCGACCCGGCCACACCCAGACTCGATAGACGCTACCGCCACACGCGCCGAACCTTCTGGTGGCGCGTGAGGGCGCGTGGGAGGGTATTTTGGGGCAATTTTGATACCTACAGATTCGTATCGAAATTCTCTACAATTCGCAGATATTGACTTTTAAAGATGCTTGAAGTTTTTACGTATATGAAAATACGTATAGAACCCTCATATGTATGCCTAAGACAGTGGTATTTTTCACGTATTCGTATTTCCCTCTATGGTTTTTAAAATACATATAGTAACTAACACGAATACCACCGCATAAGGTCAGGTGTCTAAAATTAATCACTATTAATGACCATCAATATAATCGCATAACATATATATATCAATGCGATACATAAAGTTTATATCCCTGTATGAGTTGATTTTAAGAATTAATCACGTGACCGCCAAAGTGGCACACTTGACGTGGCTTATAAATATCAACCTCATACTGCGATCGCCTCCCGTTTAATGCATTGGCCATACTCCCAGCGAGGTGATCTTGGTGTTAGTTCGTGAGGATACATTTATTAAGATGCAATGAGAATGATCGATCTAGCGGTTTATACACCCAAAGGTGGTGATTTCACGGCGACAGACATGCTCTTACTACCACGCCATGCGGAGAATGATAACCGCATGTCATATTTTCTCGCCCAAAGGACAGCGATTTACGACGTAATTTCTGCGAGTATTCACATGATGCCTGAATAGACATATGTTTATTTCTTCGCCAATTTTTCTCAGGGGCGTAATTCCATTTCACCGAGATCCCATCGATTGAATTTCAAGAAATCTGAGCAGGATTTTCAATTTGAACGGAGTCGGCGATGTCTGCCACGGGCGCTACAATGGATAAGCCAAGCAGATATCACAACTCTAAAGATCGACTCGAGAAAACTGACTATGCCGCCTGGGAAGGAGCAACAGGATTTGAGCCATGGACAAACGGCAAATCCATACAAAAGAACACTTGGTGTTTAAGCCACGTTAGGATCGCATCACATGAGATGATGGCAATATGAGGCTAGAAATCGAGTTTCATCCAATGTCGGCGCCGAACACTTCTTCAAGTTCTCTTCAACATGCAAGATGACTGGCACACCCTGCAAGCAGATTACGCCCGGTGACGCCAGACCTAAAGCCGCGGCTCTCCAAGTTCTCTTAATGTTACCATTCCCGATGCTTGTATCAGGCATCAAGTTCGAACACCCTTCCACCTCGATTGTGGATTATAAAGAAGACAAACTACAATTCTAAGATGAAACTTGGTCGGTGAAACGACTTGACATCGGCAAGGCGTGTGGCGTATGGGAAGAGAAGCTTAAGAAGGATAAAGAAGATAATGCTACTTATATGCCAAGTCCCCATAAGAGTAAAGAATAAGTAAGCCAAAAGTCGAACTCAAAGGTGCTCATGAAAATACCATTAATCCGACAATATAGGTCCAAAGAAGACATTCTAAAAATGATGATGATCACGCTTCTTTCGGCAAGAAAGGTCACAAGGGAAGAAGGATCAGGCACCAAAGCCACGCCCAAGCGTACTTACGCGTGAATGATTCTTTAATACTTGCTCATAATCCAACCTATCCAAGACCATCCGGCTTCGCGCTCAAGAGCGAGCAACTAATCACGCTGCATTTACCATACGCGGATTCATAAACCTGATGGCCAAACAAGGATGAATCAAAGCTCACCGTGGGAAATAACGAGAAGCGTCAATGTTCGTGGGAGATGGTAACTTAGTTTTAGATTCCGGTTTTAAGCCGATGTCGAAAAGATAGATTTTGATGACCTTTGTGTCAATGCATTTAGCTAAGATTTGCCTGATTCATATGATTATTCTTTGAAATTAAGAGCAACATTATTTCAATATTTTAATCCAAATATTAAAATCGGCCATATGTCCAACTGATTATATAGACAAGCTTTATCTCCGATAACATATATACGTGGCTTATACAAATTAAGCGCTGCTTCAAGTTACCATTACCTAAGGATGAGTCTTATGCATTACTAAGATAACGATTCCTGGCCATATCTCTGGGCTGACAGAGTAAAGGCTAACGTGCCACTAATATCCCGCCGCTCTTAAAAATGACTTGCAGATACGCGTAGGGTGACCGTCAGAGAGGGTAAAATGACCAAGATAAGAAAGAAAATCGGCAAACCGTAGTTCCCACTATTGAAGTCATCTGAAGACCGATATAAGTGGACCTTACGTGGCAACCTCAAGGTAGGCTTTGTCTTCATCATTATTTATCGACGACCATTCTCGATATGGTTATTTGTACTTGATTAAAAGAAAAGTCCGAGTCTCGAAAATTCAACATTTTTCTGGACCGTCGGTAAAACACTCGAAAGTCACAGCGGCTGCTAGATCTCGACCGATGCACGAGAAGACATAAGAAGTATGGCGATGCCGGGTGCCTTAAGGGGCCATTCGCAAATACTTAGAGGACTCGGATAAGGCACGCTTTACTACGCCTCGAGTCCCGAGCAAACGGTATAAATTTAAAGACGCACTCGACTCTTGCTGAATGGTAAGAGAATGATTAAGAGGACAATCTATCTTGGCTTATTGTACAACAAACAATTTTCGTACATTTCAATCGCAGACTAATGAAGTCGTTCATCGACCAGCTATTGACCGCTAGCTCACTTAAACCATCTTAAGCGTTCGGGATGTCCCGTTGTATAAAGTTATATAATCCAACATTAAGTAAGTTTGACCTGCAACCACTATAAGGTTATTTTGTATCCAATTTAACATTCAAAGCGGGACATTCCGCTCTATAATCCCAATGGAGGCACAAGACCAATCACGCATACCGTTGAGTTTGATGCGTCAAGAGAAATGCCGTACTATCGAGACGATAAGACGATAGCAATGCGCATCCGTGATCTCCCATACGATAATCTGTAAACTCCCACACACCATTTCAACTCCACAGACTGAGTGATCCCGCTGACGAGATACCCTAATGAAGTTCACTGCGCTCTGCGCCATAGAATGCATGACATTACTCCTGGGGTAGCTATATCCACTGGCAGAGACGATCAGCTATACCAATCTGACTATTTGGGTTTATACAGAGAGCAAGATCTACGAGATTCGCTTCGAGACCGCATCCAATAACTTATGAGCAGTTCGTTCATTCCCTCACGAACCGTGGTTGGGATGTAACGAGAGATGAAATTCAATCTATGATGACACCAGCTTTAACTTATCGAATTAATTGGAGGTCGTAATCTATCACGCAAATGGGCAGATAAAGACTGCGCCACTCTAGCCGAAAGACGGTGGTTTAAAGCCAGACCCAGAAACCCAGCCGCTTCACCTGGAGAGGCAAAGACTACGAAGAACTTTTCTCCAAATTTCTCTAAAGATTCTTTCGTGCGATCACAAGATTACCGCTTCATTCATACTGAGTTACACCGTGATGCATGTTAAAACTGCCTTTCAACGGAGACCTTAATGGTTAGTTTCATACGATGAATCCAAGGTTTTGTGCAAGAAAATGATTCGTGAAACCAGACATAGACCGAAGTTCTATTACGTCTCAAGCAGTTTTCAGACAATGGTACTTAAAGTTTCATAAATATTATACTTCATATATTTTCGTCAACAAAGAGATCAACGTATATCAGTAAGGTCACTTTATGAAATTCATTTTCCTAATACTCTACGCGGGATGATATCCGTCATAGCAAGGACCTCGGGTCTACCGCATGAGACAAAGTTCTGACAGTCATTAAATAACTTGGAGCATGTAGCCGACCTCACTAAGTCATTTTCATTCTGGGTGATTGAACATAGTGACTGCTCTGCACTATCAGTCATCCCCGAGGCGATATGTCGATCGTGGTATTGGGTTTATCTCGGAGGCATATGTTGATCGTGTTTAGATAGATTGACGTCTGTTATGTAGCCAGGGAATTGCTCCACGTCTGTAAAGGTGATAAGTTAGTCTGTCGTGATGTCGCCGTTCGGATATGAAAGCTGAATGAAGAATATGCCTTATCTTGGTACTTGGGAGTATTATGTATGCTGTATGCACTAGGCTGATATTGCGGCACAATAACGAACACAGGCGGATATCGGTCGAGCAGGGACGTCGTTGGGTTCTTTGCCGAGGAGAGGTTATGGTGCCAGAGACAAAGACTATATGTTGAGTTTACAAACATGTTCGGGACAGCTAGTTGGGTATTCGATTCGGACTTTCTTGTTTATCGGGATGAAAGAAAAAGAAGTCAACAAGCGGTTATATCTTTAAGTTAGCCGAGGGGTGCGTGTCGTGGAAAAGTGAGAAAGCGAAATTAATTGCATCCTCTATAGTCTGGCTTTGTAAGCGTCTTTTGTGACTCTTTCAAGCAATTTGGCTCGAAACTGGTAAGGAGTTAAGGTGTTTTGATTTTGTGGATAGGCCCTCTACAGGTTGATGTATTGTGGCGTGGCTCTGCGGTGTTGTTTATTAACGACAACGCGGAGGTGAGGAATTTAAACACATGGGGTGAATGCGACCATAGAGGAAAAGTTCAAAGCGGTGGCGTTGCGGTGGAGCACGTATCAGCGGATGATATGATTGAGATCAGCTAGCCAAGACCTTCGCCGCGTATTTGAACGACGTGTAGATTGCGTGGGCTTAGGGTATCATGGGATCGTGATTAGTGGGGCCCCATTAAGTTTTTATGTTGCTCTAATAAAGTTGAATTCAATTTTAGTATTTTTGTAATAATTGAATATTCTTTTTACGTTGATAAGGTATTTGTGAATGTAGGTTTACTCAGTTAAATGCAATATAAGCATTGAAAATATCGAGGCATTGTATGAAAAGCCTTGAATAAAAGACATGACGTTAGCGTGCTGATAGCGTATTTTATTTTACGTTAGTAAAGTTATATCAGGTAACATATATCTGAGGTCGTTGGAACCATGTGGATGTCTGACGTGCGTGGTTTTGGCATTAAAGGAAGAATTTGGGTAACAAAATGAATGCGCGCGAAGTATCAGCTGCATTATGGTATTGTCCATTTAAACACACTAATGAATAAATGTCAGTAAAGTTGAAAGCGCTCACCGTGGCCAATGCGAAGAGGGTTGCATGAGTACATGCGATGCATACATGATTGATATTCGAGACTTTATAGGATCGAATTATTATTAAGGCATCTACAGAAGCCGATATAAAGGTGCGCGCTACAGGTTTGTTTGATTAATATACGCGAAGTGGGGGAATGTAAGGATTTTCATTAAGTGGGCTTCGTAAATTGGAATTAAAGCGAATTAAGATTGGTCTAATTAAGTAAGGTTAATGGAGCTTGTAATAAATCATATGGAATTTAAAAGTGGTGTGTGGGGTGAGGATCATGACTACGAAACAGTTATGAGGAGGGCCAGGTGGTCGAACTCTATTTTAAGGAGCTGAGTCGCTACGGCCTTTGGGATCGTTTTATCGCATCGTTGTTTCTCTGTCGGTTTTCTCGAGAAAGTGTCTAAATAATCATAAAACCCGGTTTAAAGTCGTTTGGGAGAAAGATGCTGAATCTTGAATGGGTTACTCTTTGCGACTCTTCATCGGTTCATCTCAGCAAAGAAAGCCTTGGATTGAGGTATGTAATTTCACGGTGTTTTTACCGTTAAATGATGTTTGTGTTCTTGCTGAGTGATACAGGTTGTTAGAAGTCGTATCCTACATTTACATGTGTTTGAGAAAAGAAATGTTATTTTACCAAAAATAATAAGGACAATTTTATTAAATAAGATTAAATTGAGTTAAATGTTTGATTTTAAAGTGACTTTTCAAAAGTCTTTTAATCAAATGACCTAAGAGAAGGAGTCTATACATCGGTTAAATAGTGAATCAAACAATAATAGTTATGTCAAAGTTAATCCCCTAAGGAGTATTTTCTTTGATCCTAGTTTTGAATTTGTTCCTTAATGATAATCGATTCTAATTCCATTCGAATGTTCATATTGACCTAAACACTTGCAATTATAAAAAAAAAAAAAGGAAGGTAGAAGTATTAAGAGATGATTCTGTACCTTGAATCCAAATATGTTGGGAATTGATTTAGCCATGGAATGTACGTAGAGAGCTTCAAGAGAGGCCTTTTTTCTATCCATAGTTGCCTTAGCTTTTAGAACATAATCCAAATGGTTGTCTCGTAACGCAATGGTTAAAGGGAGGAGGACATAGCCGATCCTATTCCCCCATTTCGCTTTAGACCCTTTCTCCATCATTTCAACTAAGTTCTGTACAATGTAAAATACATGCATGCATGCATGCATGCTCTAAACAAACTATGGCGTTTGTTTCTTGGGTGAATAAAAAAATAAGACTAGTATTAATAATCATAAATATCAAGAATATGTAGGTGAGATGATTAAATCACTTTTATTTGAATCGCGGTTTTGATTTCGAGTGGGAATACAATTATGTTATATGGTGGACTTGTGATTCATTTCCACTCGTATATGAATTAGTTTGTGTATGATATGACTTTTTTTTTGAAGAGCAAGCAGGATAATTTCTTAGAAATAAAGATCATTTATGAGTATCGTCTAAAGTGAGAATAGCGAAATAAAATTTACCTTTGTATTCTTATTCTTAAACAACCAGGTTGACCTATTAAACATCGCTTTTATAAACTGAATAGAAAAATAACTATTAGCAACCAAATCTCAACAATCACTGACAATACATCTAAACTCGTCAATAACAAGGGGCTTCGAGTGAAATACATCTATCATAATCTTAGCATCTAAGATTATGGTGGACCCGTATGATATGACTTTATAGCTTATAGGCGCTTTCTAAACGGACCCACTAAAAACATCTCATTCTTTGATAAAAAAAGTACTGCTTATTATGTCCCGTGAATAGGCATGATGGACAACCAAGTCTCATTCAAGTGATGAATTCTTATAAAAATAAAATATAAAGTAAATAGATGTACCAAAAAAATGCTTTCATTTGAATAGAAAAAACTAAAAATTTTGCCTTTTCCATTTATAAACCAAAAAGCACATTTAAAGAACAATTATTAATTAAATCTTATTTATGAAATTAATAATCAAATTATAAAAAACAACTTTATCTCAAAAATATATATCCAAACTTTATCCCAAAAAAAAGATAAGAATTTTCAAACAAACGTGGCTGAATTTTAATTAATTTTGTGTTTATTCTATGACATTCATCATTAATATTATTTTTTGTTATTAGATTGTCTCAACAAGTCTATACATATATAAAATAAGACCCATCAAGACCATAAAACGTATTTGTATTAGTATTCCGAATTCGACTATACGATAAATTAGAGAATGATGAGGCGATAATTTCTGCTGGGTATCGATTAATAATATTATTTTTTTAATCTAATTAGCGGCGCCACACCTTCTGACCATATGCACTGAAGTCACATAAGTTCTACCTCCAAGAAGAACCGGATCCACCAAGCATGCTGTAAGCGGCGTAGGGCCAGGCGCGTTATTAATAAATATCTTGAGAACTTTCATACACTGCTGGCCAGCGTGCGCAGTCGCCGCTTTGCTCCTGCGCTGTCCACACGGCGCGATCTTCCCGCCTCTTTATCGGGGCCACGGAGCGTAGGTGAAATCGTCGTTTTGGGTGCAGAAGAATCTTTACGATAAGCGTCTTCGCGTTATCCCACCGCGAGAAGGCAGGTATATCGCATAAAAAATATCTGGCTTACGATCATTATTGCAAGCTGGCTCCCAAATGTATTAATTTATTTAACTATTTTGAAATATATTATCTTTAATTTCAATTTATTTGAAAAAATAAGAACCAAAGACCTAAAACGAAAATTATAATAAAAAAATGCATCACATATGAACAGTAAGTTAATGCATCCGGTCCTATCTTAACAAATTTTGGGTATTATTAATTACTATAGTGACCGATCAAAGGGTATTATAGTATAATGGTAAGATAGATATATTCTAAGTTAGGGGTCTCAGGACGTTAAGGTATTAGATATTTATTAAGATAGTACATATCTGTGGTGAATCACTAAAAATAGGGCCCACAAGTTCATAACTTAGCTCTCTCTATTTTGATTTAATAATTTAGGTTTTTGACTTTTATTTGGCTTTTTTAGGAAAGGAAATATAAAAGAAAAGCTTTTATGGGCTGTTGTGCGTCACCGTTAATATGTCTTTTTTTTGAATTTATCTATTTTTCTACATATTAGCTAAGTTTTAAAAAATAATAATAAAAAAAAAGGATAAATTGTAACATAGTGAAATAGGGTATTCAGGAAAATTCCATTTACTTCGCTACATGGGCGGACCTGGAGGGACGCTGGAATTTCGAATAGTCTATAAATTATAGACCTCTTATTCTCAGCAGAATAAGAAAAAACAAAACCAGATTATCGGAATCGGCAGTTGCGCTTAGCCTAGAATTCTAGAAGAAGAAAGAAAGAAGGGGAGAGAGAGGAAGGAAAAAGAAAGAAAAAAAATCAAATCAAATAAAAAATTCCCTGTTTATGATGGGTTGTTCATGGATGACCCAGTAAGAAGGGATGGTGGAGTTCAGTTTGATTGAAAACTTTCTTTTCTTTTCTTTTCTTTTCTTTTCTGTTATTTTCTTTGCTTTCACTGTTATAGTATTTTTATTTTTAGCACTGTGAATCAGGAGGACTGGATCGCTCTGCGAATTCCAATCCGGGATATTGTTATTCTCTCTTCGTATTTCGTATTTAGCCTGTACTTGAAGAAATTTCTTCGAGATCCAATGGCGGGTGAAAGGAAGTACGTTTCAGCTGAAGAACTCAAGCAGCATAACAAGCCGGATGATCTGTGGATCTCTATACAGGGAAAGGTCTACAATGTCACGGATTGGGCTAAGGTTCATCCTGGTGGCGATATCCCTCTCCGTTGGGTGAAGATGTTACAGACACTTCATTGCATATCATCAGGTACTGCCTGGAAATATCTTGACAAATTCTTTACTGGGTATCATCTCAAAGATTTCAAAGTCTCGGAGGTTTCCAAAGACTACAGAAAACTCGCTAACGATTTTTCAAAACTTGGGTTGTTTGAGAAGAAAGGCCATGGAGTTCTGTACTCCTTCTGCATCATCGGATTCTTGCTCATGGCGTGCGTTTATGGTATTTTGTGTGTTGAGAGTTTCTGGGTTCATTTCCTCTGTGCCGCATTGTTAGGTTTTCTATGGATTCAGAGTTCTTATCTGGGTCATGATTCTGGGCATTATCAGATGATGTCGATCACAGGTTAACAATTCAGCTCGAATCCTCATTGGAATTGCATAACAGGGATAAGCATTGCATGGTGGAAGTGGACTCACAATGCCCATCATCTAGCCTGTAACAGTCTTGATTATGATCCAGATCTTCAGCATATCCCAGTGTTTGCAGTTTCTTCCAAGTTTTTCAATTCCATGAAATCAATCTTTTATGGGAGGACACTGAAATTCGATTCTGTTGCCAGGTTTCTTGTGAGTTACCAGCACTGGACTTAGTACCCTGTAATGCTGGAGTAAAGGATTAATTTGTTTCTTCAGACATTGTTGTTGTTGTTTTCTGGGAGGAATGTTCCTGATAGAACTCTGAATATATTGGGTATTTGTGTGTTCTGGGCATGGTACCCTCTTCTGGTTTCTCTTGCCCAGTGGGGAGAGGTGATGTTTGTGTTGGTGAGCTGGCGTGACTTCAATTCAAGCACATTCAATTCACTTTGAACCATTTTTCGGCAGATGTTTATGTCAGGGGGCCCTGGGACGACTGGTTTGAGAAGCAGACCGGTGGGACGATTGACATTTCATGCTCAACTTGGATGGACTGGTTTCATGGCGGATTACGGTTTCAGCAGGCACCATTTGTTTCCTAGGTTGCCAAGGTGTCATTTGATTCTTCCTGTGGTGAAAGAATTATGCAAGAAACACAATTTGCCTTACAGGAGTTTGTCATTTTGGGAGGCTAACGTATCTACAATTAGGACACTCAGGACTGCTGCCTGCAGGCTCGTGACCTTACGAACCCGGTCCCGAAGAATTTGGTTTGGGAAGCTGCTAATATTCATGGATGAGAAGTCTTGAAGCTAGTTTGCTGTTTGCAGTTCTTTTAACCCCCCAACAGGTTTCATTTTTCAGGATGTTTTTCTTGATTTTCTTGTCATGAGCCCTTAGATTTGAGATTGTTTTCTTACATGTGACTCCTTATTCTCATCATGTGCTGTTATATTTGACCTTCTTGGTCCGATGTAATCAATTCTTTTTCCTTTTTTTATTTTCTTCCATTCAGAAACCATGGTGTCAACCATGGATTCATATATGACCTTGTTGGATTTTCATATAGTCAACATTTCAGTTACAAATACGATATCTTCTCTATTCTTCAATTGCTCAATTGCAGTGACATAACTTTTATCTAAGTTATTTCAATCTAGTTGATTTTGAACTTGAAGTTTCTTTTCTTACTCTTAAAGTGATTACCGACATCGGCCCCAACGGTCCGTAGCCAAATGTTGGGGTAGTGAAAAATAGAAAGAAAGAAAACCATATAAATACTATAAATGTAGAGACTGTCTCAATATTTCTGATATTTATTTACATGATCAATGTCCAGGGGCAGACAAAATTGTTGGGATGGATGCCGAAAACCCTCTGCGTTTACATTGAATTTGCTTCCCACACAGCTGTGAGGGAACCACTTGTTGATGTTTGTTCTTTTTCCTTTAAAAGTATCTTGTGGCTTGAATTCTTTTTCTTTTGTGTCTGCTAAATCATGGAATTTTTTAAAACAGTCAATAGTAATGGGGAAAAGATATGAACACCCCCATGTGGTTATCTTTGCTTTCAAAGGTGTCTTGTTTGATCTGTAGTCATACTTTTCTCCAATCACTTACGTTGTCCTATTAAAGATGGTCAAATAGTTTGAAAATGGTTGTGTACATGATATTAGTATTCATTAATGTGCGGTGGAGGATACATTATAAAGACATGGAAACTCTGCCAATATGGTGACATGAGATGATAGGGAGTGGTCAGGTTTTAGCCATGGCTCTTAATGGCAGAGCTATAACCAGTTTGGTTGTCGTAGTCCTTGGACCACAGCATAACACCGCCATACTTGGCAGAACCCTTGATGGCTGGAAAGACGGTTATTATGAGATCACCCACTGGAATGAAGCCGCGTCCTGATGCATCATGAGATGCATACAGGCCGAGGAAAATCTGGGTGGGGGGGTGGGGTATCTGAAGTCCACTGCTTCCATGCATCTTCAAGGTTGGCAGCGTTCCCTGGATTGAATTGGCAGGGAGGGTTGTTGTAGAATTGAACCCAAACATAATCAAATAGGCCCGTCTTTAGAGGGCACCTCCTATGGCTGCTGTCTGGCGAGATCATCCCAGTGTTGGTTTGTTACTCCTTCAATGTCAAAGTCTGATCCCACTACTGGGATCCAAAACAGCTATTAGAATGGACAAGAAGACTAATAACCCCCAAGTTGTTCCAGAGTTAGGTTAACTGCTTCTCAGCATCTTCCTTTGAGTTAAGGTGGTAGCTCCCCAGCTGCTCCCTGGGAACAACATCTGTGATCCCTTTTGGCTTGACATGACATGTCAGGCACAGCCAGTGCAGCCATTGCTGTATGGATCGCCAAACTGACACCCTCAACGCCATTCTAGCTAAGTATGCTACTGTTCTATGAATATGTTTCTGCTAGAATTGTTAACAAACCATCTTTTACTGGGTAGATGATGATCGGCACAACAATAGCTACTGTGATTGAACATAGATAGATGTTATTGTTGATCTCAACTTGGAACTATTGTATGCTGTAATGCTGATTTTGGATGTTTGTCTTGTGAGATTTGTCCGGTCTTTTTAGCTTGGGCCCGTTCCCTGTCTTGAAGTCACCGCGTCTCCTAACTGTTTGTGTAGATGCTTAATAAATGTGACTCATTACTCATGCAGAATGATGAATCATTTTTGAGGCCCAGATATTGACATGAACTGATTTATTCTTTGTCTGTTTCACATTTGTTTTGTGGTGAATGATTTCCAATCAATGCAAACCGGTTATAAAGAATGAGAATTTGGACCTGCCTTGCTGAATTCCTTCTTGCTTCAGCAAGAACATATTATTTCATTGGGTAGCTGCTGGTATAACACCTTGGGACTGAACCCTATGATCACTAGTCCGAATCTTCCTCAGCACATCGGCCACAATCGTTAACTTCCGTGCTGCTCAGATTTAACCTAATGACATCATTAGCTTGAGTCTCTCGGCGCTCTCTGTAGGTTCGGGCCTGACAGCACTTCAGTACGGCCTCAGCATTTAACCCAATGATCACCCGCTCTGTCTTCTCAGAGGTTTGTCCTAAGACACTTCGCTCGCGATTAGTCGCGGTCAGCTCTCAGATGAACCACCCATCACTGGGCTCGAAACTCCTAAGAGGTTTTGCTCGATTAGTCAGGCGCATACGCAAATGCAATGGACATCCACCAATATCATAGAAAGAAAATTTCATTTCAACTCCTCATGCTGGGCTGTCTGTCATTTTTCAAAGCTATATGGTTTAGGCGTATGATCCGGGTTGCCTTGTATTTTCCGCAAACCAGCTCAATTTCAAACTAATAAACTGTCCAGACCATTATATTAACGTCAGGCCCATTTAAATTGAACTGCCTAATTCATTATTGGGCCTGGCCTGTACTCTGCTTTCCGTCCAAGCCCTAGGGCTACCTTACACTGGCTTTTCTTTTCTTCGAAACTGGCCCATGTTGTACCTTTGTAGGCCAGTCATACTTTAAAGGGCCCAAATTGATTGAATTAAATGAGTTAATAATCATGACTCAATCATGTTTTTACTTTATTAAATCGACAACTAAAACAAATTTTATCATTTTAAAAACATTTTTGTTGTTTTTGGCAACTTTTTGTTACCAAAGATATTTAGGCCCTGTTGGTTCTTGGTTTTTTAAAACTGTTATAAAAAATAGTTTTTGAAAACACATAGCATATCATTTTGATGTTATTTGAAAACAAGGATTTTGGAATTACAAAGAAAAAACACAAAATGGAAACAAAACAAGCTTTAATGTTCTATGTGTTTTGTAGAACGAAAAATTCTTCTTGACACTAGGAACCAAAGAGCCCCTTAATATTTTTAACAATCTTTATTGACATCGATGTAAATGCATAACAACGTTGTATTTTGTTCTCGCTGGCGTCAACACGATCTCTCTATTCCCATCAAATCCTTAATTACTGTCATTTACAACAATTATTAATATCATTTATAAAGCGCTAAAAACTTTGTGCCGCATTTATATAAAGATTCAAAGCAAAAAAAAATCGATTCATAACTTACACATTCGATAATCCAAAATACTCTAATATTTAAGACATAGACCAGAATATATCGGAAGGAAGCAGTGATTCGATCCGACGACTAAAAACAGTTTAAATGCTGACATAATAACCGCCACTGTAAATAAGCCAATGAGTAATAGGTCAACGATAAAACACATCGCACAGTCAAGGTATAAATATCACACGCCATAAGCTCAGCATAAAACACAAAAAAGCGTGAAGTCCAGATAAATTATTTTATTGGAAAAGAAAACTCATATATGAAAAAAAAAAATGATGAAATTAATGATTTCAGGCAAGAATAATAAAAAAAATCACCCATAACACAAGTAATTTCATTTAAATATGATACTAATTATAATATTAAAGAAAGTGATATATATAATTAAAATTGTAAATAAATATATTTTATATTTAAATTTCGTGAATTGGCATCTTTATAATTTTTATTTTATTCATCAAATTTGCATTTTTAGAGAAAGTTTTTAATTAAAAATATTTTACATAGGATTTTTAAACATTAAATTTACGTCAACATGCATTTCTAGTTAATAAAGAGTCTAACGTTTAAAAGACATGATATGAAAGCACCAAGTTTCATTAGCGGTAGTTTCATTACTTTAGCTAAAAAAAGTGATTATTATCTTAAAATAATAAATTTAATCAACTGTACCTTTGTAGGGGTGTTAAATTTAAAGCCTATGGTAACTTTATATTTATGACAAACCTGAAATCGAAATTAACCCCTAACTCAACAATTAGACGGCCAAACATAAAGCTATAGGAAGAAGATAATTGTAAAGTCCAACAGCCAATCACATTCTTTCTTCTACACTATCCGATAAGTTTGAATTTTTATGAATTATCTAAACACTACTTATCCGAACCATCTTCCATCCATTCCTAGATTTTCCCGCTGGGCCAGAAAATCTCCGCCGGTTTTTCCTGACGATTTTCTCGCGAACCGTGGCTTCTTCCTCTATGATACTCACAGGAATTTGACTTCCGATGGTCAGTTTCATCCATTCTCTTGAAGTTTCATCCATTCAGCGCCTCCGCGGCGAGACTTCGAGGATTGTCACATCTTCAACCATAGAGCTCTCAAAAGCGTCAAGATTTGAAGCACCATGAGAAAGGCGGTGGTAGGGTAGGGCTAGGATTGGGTTAGTTCGGAGGAGGAGTCGGAGGTTAGGGTTTCCGATTTGGAGCCGAGAGTGGGGTCGTACGGACAGTTCTCGGCGCCGGTGAAGCGAGGGTCATCGAAGCAGAGCAAAGAGGACGAAGAGAAGCAGAATTACTATGTGAATATCGGTTATGCGATTCGGACTCTGAGAGAGGAATTTCCGGAGCTCTTCTATAGGGAGCTCAGTTTCGATATCTACAGGTTTGAGCGCAATTTCTTAATTCAATTATTGTGTGATTTGGACTAATTAATTATCCGTTTGGTTTCCAAGTGAATGATAGAAAAACAAAGAAAAGTTTCATTTCTTACATGCCATATTTTGATTTCTGTTCCAGACTAGTTACGAAAGTATTTATTTAGATTCAAATTTGAGCACATTTACTTTCCCTCATTTTCTCAGCAACCAACCAGATCATCAATCTTGAATTGAATTAATTCGGTATATAGAAGCTCTGTCGGGAATCAAATTCATTAATATGTTGTATGATTCTTTTCTTAGGGATGACATTGTTTTCAAAGATCCCCTCAACACTTTCATGGGCGTCGAGAATTATAAATCAATCTTCTGGGGACTTCGATTCCACGGAAGGATATTCTTCAAGGCATTATGGATCCGACGTCATTGGCGTATCACAGCCGGTGGAGAATGTCATAACAGTTCGCTGGACCGTCCATGGCATCCCGCGAGTTCCATGGGAGAGTCGCGGCAGATTTGACGGCACATCTGAATACAAACTCGACAAGAACGGAAAAATCTTCGAGCACAGAGTTGACAATGTCGCCCTCAATTCACCCCCAAAGTTTCATGTCCTGGCCATGGAGGAACTAATCCAATCTCTCGGTTGTCCATCGACTCCCAAACCAACCTACTTCGAGATTTCGCCTTCTCTTCCATTCTCCATGGCTTCTTCAACCCTCATGAATTCCGGAAGATATGAAGAAGACGAATCAGAAACACTGAATCAAACATAGGTTTGCTGCTCTACTTTCCAAATTTTGGTTCATGTTGTTGTGGTTTGTTGCAGCAAATATCGAGCTTTCGGCTTCCAAGTTTGATCCATGGCAGGCCTTCTGGTGCGGTCCTAATGGTGAATAATGAATATCCAGTTGAGTATAATACCTGGTTCTCGTCTTCATCTTCATCTTCATCTTCAACCTCCCACTTATACTGTATAAGGATAAAGATTGTATATCATGTATTACAGGAGTGAAGTATATAGTTTTAGTGTGTACTTTGTCCAACAATATTGTACAAACTACAAAGTAGTACATTAGTTTCCCCATAAATATGACAATAATTTTAAATGTCGAAAGCACATTTTATGGGCAATTAGGCCCGACTCAGGCCCGACTCAAGTGGTAAAAGGGTGTTCCAGGCAATGAGTAAGGGGTGTGATTCTAGTTGATATAGGTCATTGAGATCGATTTTGATTAAAAACTGAACCCGGAGCTCTAATTAAAGCACATATAGCTTCTTCTTTTTTTTTTCCTGATGTTTGAATCTCGATTCGAGAAATAGGTTAGTTATTCGAACTTGACTCTATAAAACTCAAAATAATTAAAAATAATAATAAATAATTATATTCGAATTCGACTTAAAATCAACTCAAGTTAATAGTAAAGCTCGATTAAGTTCAATTCAAATTAATCATTGTTAGTAATGCTCAATTAAGTTTAGTTCAAATTAATTATTGTGATGCTTGAACTTGATTTGATAGGTTATTCAAGCTTGAGCTTGAGTTCGACTCGATTAATTTTAAATCGAATTTGAGAATTTTAGGAGTCTCGACTCGTTTGCACCCTATTATGAGAGGAAAAAAAAAACATTTATCTATTAAAAGAAAAAAAAATTATTCAAAAAAAAAAAGAGTGATAGAAAAAGAAAATAATAAATGCCAATTAATTGAAGAATTGGTATTGCATTCAAAGTAATGGGCTTGGCCCACGGGAACCTCGTATCCATGTTTACTACACTCACATAAAATATTAATTATTTTTTAAATAAAACCTGGGGTTCTAT
Source organism: Tetrastigma voinierianum (assembly GCA_016808115.1). Lineage (NCBI taxonomy): Eukaryota > Viridiplantae > Streptophyta > Magnoliopsida > Vitales > Vitaceae > Tetrastigma > Tetrastigma voinierianum. Next base: position 204,559 of record JAEQBH010002611.1, read on the forward strand.
GATATTTTATTATTTTATCATCTACTTCTCTAAAAGTCATATGACATAACTTCGCCCATATTTATTTCTTGCTATTAACACCAATTTATAATTTATTTAATTTTAAACCTTATACCCAAAAAAAAAAAAAAAAATGAGCAAAGCTTTATGATGGTACATTTCACTTACATGTTTATATAAAATAAATAAATCGTCATGAGCTTTTTTGGTTTTTGTCTTTTAAAATTATTTAATGTTCTCAAAAAATAAGAAGAACATCGAAAATAAGAATAACCTATTTGATTCCTGATGATGCGCTTTCCAGCAAGGGGTGGTGCGGGCGCGTGAGGGCGCGGGGCCCGGACCGGGTGTTGCGGTGGATCTCGAGCCTTTTGAATTATCACGGGTTGAGATAGGGTCGTGTGGGTGTTGGTGTTGAGCTGTAGGCTCGGACGTTGCTCCCTACTGCGAAACGTAAATAATAAGGGGGTTGAGAAATTTGTCTTAGTGGCGACTCGATATCTTTAGTCGATTTCCTCGCCCAGAGAAAAGAAAAATGAAGCGTGAGTTTTGCATTTCGAGAACTAGCTTACGCTTTCGCGGATGGGTGGTCGCGTATTTATAGTAGATGTTCAGTGGAGTTGGATGTTGATTAGGGGTCCTTAGTGGACGGGATATTTGCTTATTTTAGTGCTTTCTTATTTGATCGAATCGAATTTGAGTACGAGGATATAGAAAGATTTATTTGTTTGAATAATCCTCGGCCTTCCTTATTGGGGATAGATCCGGTAGCGATGATCTGATTATTATTTTTAAATTCGCTTATTGATAAGATTTGGTTGGATCGGCGGGGATAATATATTCTGAGGTTATTCATTTTTACGTATGGGCGATATACGTCGATCTGCGAGGATATGAGAACTTCCGGTCGTTCGGGATTGTCCTTTTGGACTGGCTGGGCGCGGTTTGGGCACGTCTTGAGGAACTGGGTATTGCGGTGGTAGCATCCTGCTGGTCTTGGTCGGTGGGCCCTCTGAAGCTATTTTTTCAAATACTTTATCGGTTGCCCCTGAAGCCCTTGTGTACGTTAGCGTGGGCAAGGGCTGTAATTCTTCTTGTATCGGTTGCAGTTTCTACGTGTTTGTTCATGGTTGGGTTAGTTAAAGCATCGCCATGTCGTCTTGTGATAATGATGTGGCAGGTTTTTTAATGACTCATTTCTCCATTTCCTCTAGTTTATTGTTTTCTTTTGTGGATATCTTTCGTCTTGTGCATACCGCCCCAGGGTCCCTTTCTTTCTCGGCCTCAGGTCTCGCCTTTTCTTGTAGCTTTTCTTCATTGTATCTGCAGATTTTGTGTGTCGAGTATCGTTTTGGTTTCTTTTCGATTGGTACGACGAAACACTAGGGTTACCAGATTGGCTTTTATTTCTTGTCGCTTGTCTCGAGTCTGGGTCAGAGATTCGCTCTTCTTCTTTGCAGATTAATTGGTGGTGACTCCTCAGTTGTTGTCGATATATCTGGAATAGAGATGCCTCCGTGGATTCGGTATATTTGATCCTCGAGCGGCTCTTGAAGCCGCACTCCTCTTAAAGATGATGGGGTGAGAAAAATAAGCACAATTACATGTCTGGGGGGGTGGAGTACCTTAATCTGCCGTTCGTATCTCTTTGTGAATGTGGGACCCGATGGGTCGATCCCGCCGTGTGGGAGTACCTTTGCTGATCGTTATCGACCTCCCCCTTGTATACGGTATGGGTCCCCGATGTCTTAACCTTTTATGCGACCTCGGGTGCGGGATGGTTTGTTTTTGAGGTCGCTGTGATGGCGCCGTTTCTGCGCCGCTTTTCATGAAAAGGGGTCTTGCAACATTTCAACATTTGTCCGCCCGACTCGCTCCCAGCCCGGTTGGGTGTTTTGGTAGGGTTATTGGCTTTGGGATAAAGGAGCTCGTGTCCCTAGCTTGGCCTTGTTTCTTCATCTTTCGCCCAAGCGAGACCAGGGCTTTCTTTATTTTTCCCGGAACGTTAGGGGCTCTGCGGTGATCTCGACCTTCCATCTTCGCATAGGTCATGGAAGGGCCGTTATTCTTAAGATTAGCGGTTTCAATTGGAATACAATCCTTCGACAGGGGATGACACCACCAGGTGTTCATGACTGAAACATTTCACGATAACATTCGTGAGTATTTGTCTTGTTTTGGTATGACATGCGAAGGTGGTTGGATGTTTTACGTTTTGTACTATCGTTTGTTTCCCGAGGCTCGTTTTTGAACTTAGCGAAGATAACGTCATAGCCACAAGCCGTTAGCGGGATATCGCTAGATCACTTCACCGCGGGAATTGATAAGGTCGGACGTTCAGTCCATGTCTGCCCGGTGCGTTCCTACGCCGAGGTCTTTGCCTGCTGCTACTCTGGGATCCTCTCCCGTTGGGCTTACTGCTAGCGCTCCTACCAGGGGAGAGATTTTGGTTCATTTGGGGGCGGCGTCTCGGAAGCCCCGGAGTGTGAAAAGGAAAAAACCGAGCTCCGTTGAGGAGGAGCGGCCGGTTTCGACGAGTTCGAAGTGGGGCGTCTCATTGTCGGCCGGGCGGACGCCTCGTCTCCGCCCCCAAGGCGAGCTCTTGTGATTGAGCCCCCGAGCCTCCCCAGCGGCGAGAAATTTAGAATCCTTTGAGTCGCGACCCTTAGAAGTCGTTTGGTGGTCATGCTATAGCGTGCGGAATCGCCATTGGAAAAGTCGAATCGCCTCCTCGAGGCGTGACTGAAGAATGTGAAACAAGGAGTAGACGGCGGGGACTCTTTGCTCTCTAACACTTAGAACTGCGGCGAGGTCTTGGTCTCCTCCATCCTCAGGGACTCAGACCTTGGGAGGTCGAAGGCGATGCTTGTTGACGAGGCTTTGGCCTTATCCCTTCAGAGGATTGCCTCGGTAAGTCTACGATCGTGCTTGCTTCCATGCTGCTACCCCAGTGTTGGGCGTTAACTTCATGTTTGATATACAGGTAGCCACTCATCGGGCTGGCGAGAAGGCCAGATAAGCGAAAACGCGTAGAATTGCCGGAATTTATAAAGCGAAGGTGGCTTCTCTCGCCGAGCGGCGGCTGCGGTGGCTTGACATATGGCCAGAAGAAGTGGGCGACTTAGAAATACGATTTAAAACATGCCGTTGGCTCGCTCGGGCGAGAAAGTAGGGAAGGCCGAGGTCCCAGTAGCGACTGACAGCAGAAGGCGACCGGGGAGGTTAGAAGTGCTCAGGCTTTGCAAATGATTTGAGCGAGGCAGAGAGGAATTTGAGAATGCATGAATGTGAGGCTTACGATGGTTGGGAGGAGCTCGTCACCTCTCGAGGGTGAGGCTGCGTGATCTTGAGCGGAGTGCGTGTGGTCGATGGCGATCTAAATGATAAAAATCGCAACTCAGCGGCTCGTCGCGAAGCTTCAAGGTCTGGCCTTCTTGAGGCTTGCTCGTCGTGAATCTTGGCCAGCGGAAATTTGGCGAGAGCGGTGGGCGGAATGTCGCGAGTTGCGCGGATCTTCATCGGCGAGTTAGTTTAGGTACGCTCGGAGGATGAGGTCATTAGGTAGGCGAGGGACCGGGCCCGGTGCTCGGTGGGCTTACGGATGGCTCGCGCTCCCGACGGAAGGCTGTTGTTGCATACTCGGATCTGGACTTGATTTGCCTCCCAGTGAAGCGGGAAAGAATCCTCTGAACTATTCTCAGAGCACGGTACTCTATAGTGGCAATTCCCTCTTCGTCGTCAGTTCCTCTTCTTGACGTCGATCTTCATTACATATTTGCGATGCGGCTTTATTTGTTCATCTGCATATCGCTTTCTTTTGGCCCAGGGCGGGCTGAGACATGTGGCAACCGAAACATATATATATATATATATATATACCCTTTTATTTTATTTTATTTTATATATATATCGTCCGCGTTCTCATTATAGTATCATTGTTTTTCTCCATGATTTGTATGGCGGATTGAGATGGAGAGATGAATAGGCTCGTCAAAATTAGTCGTTGTGGCCTTATGAAATGGCACGACTTGATTTAGTTAATACATCGGAAGGGACTAGCTAATATGAAGCGGTTGGTGGGTTCGTCCCACGGCGAGGAAAGAGTTTGGAGTGTAAATTGTCGGCGGGAGCCGTCCGTGAGGCGAGGGTTAGGCTCGTCAGAAATGATTAATTGTGTAGAGCTCGTCCATGTTGAGTGATGGGAAGGCTCGTCGAGCAGATAGTTGAGCGGGCTCGTCCATGTTGAGTGATGGGAAGAGCTCGTCGAGCAATAGGTAGTAGAGCTAGATCCGTGTTGAGTGATGGGAAGAGCACAAATCGAGCAGTCGTTAGAAATAGCTCGCTCGTGTTGAATGATGGGAAGAGCTCGTCGGAATGAATAGTGGTAAGGAGAGCTCGTCCGTGTTGGTGATTGGAATGGCTTGTCGAATTAATAGTAGAGTGGGCTCGTCCATGTGAGGCGGGGATGAGCTCGTCGAAATGATTAATTGTGTGGGGCTCGTGCATGTTGGTGATGGGAAGGCTCGTCGGAGCCGAATAGTTGAGCGGGGAGCTCGATCCGTGTTGAGGTGATGGGAAGAGCTCGTCGGAATGAATAGGCGAGTAGAGGCTTCGTCCATGTTGAGGTGATGGGAAGAACGTCGAGCAGATAGTTGACCGGAGTCGCCCGTGAGCGCGAGGGGATGAGCTCGTCAGAATGAATAGGTGAGTAGAGCTCGTCCATGTTGAGTGATGGGAAGAGCTCGTTAGAACGAATAGTTGAGCAGGAGCTCGCCCATGTGAACTGAGGGATGAGCTCGTCAGAATGAATAGGTGAGTAGAGCTCGTCCATGTTGAGTGATGGGAGAAGAGCTCGTCGAGAGCAGAGTTGACGAGCTCGCCGTTTTGAGGTGATGGGAAGGCTCGTCGGATGAAATAGTAGAGTGGAGCTCGTCCGAGCGAGAGCGGGGAATGAGCTGCCGTCAAAGTGAATAGTTGAGTAGAGAGGCTTGTCCATGTTGGCGGGGAGAGCTCGTCGGGTGAAGGTGAGTAGGGCTGCGTCCATGTTGAGTGATTGGAAGAGAGCTCGTCGGAATGAATATTGGGGTGGGCTGGAGTCAATGACGGGGATGAGCTCGTCAAAATGAATGGTAGAGTGGAGCTCGTCTGCGAACTGGGGAATGAGCTCGTCAAAGTGAATAGTTGAGTAGAGCTCGTCCATGTTGACTGAGGGGAGAGCTCGTCAGAGTGAATTGTTGAGTAGGGCTCGTCCATGTTGAGTGATTGGGAAGAGGCTGCGTCGAGCGAATAGTTGGTAGGGCTCGTCCGTGTTGAGTGATTGGAAGAGCTTGTCGAGGAATGACTAGTAGAGTGGAGCTTCCGTCCACATGAGCGGGGATGAGCTCGTCAGAAATGATTAATTGTAGAGCTCGTCATGTTGAGTGATGGGAAGAGCTCGTCGAGCGAATAAACCAGTGGGAGCTCGTCCGTGTTGAGTGATGGGAAGAGCTTCGTCGGAATGAATAGGTGGTAGGCTGTCCATGTTGAGTGATGGGAAGGCTCTTGAGCGAATAGTTGACGGGGAGCTTCGCCCGTGTGAGCGAGGGAGGATGAGGCTCGTCGGAATGAATGCGTGAAGTAAGAGCTCGTCCATGTTGAGTGATGAAGAGCTCGTCGAGCAGAATGGTTGACGGGCTCGCCCGTGAGCCCGGGGGATGAGTGAATGGGTGAGTAGAGCTCGTCCATCGGCGGGTGATGGGAAGAGCTCGTCGAGCCGAAGAGTTGACGAGCTCAGCCCGTTTTGAGTGAGTGGGAAGGCTCGTCGGAATCAGATCAGTATGAGAGTGGAGCTCGATCAGCGGCCCAGGGAATGAGCTCGTCGAAATTGAATAGTTGAGTAGAGGCTGTCCGTGTTGGCCCGAGGGAGAGCTCGTAAGAGTGAATTGTTGGTAGGGCTCGTCCATGCGAGTGATTGGGAAGAGCTCGTCGAATGAATAGTAGAGTGGGCTAGATCCCGAGTGAGCGGGGGATGAGCTCGTCAAAATGAATGGTAGAGTGGGCTAGATCGAGCGGCCCGGGAATGAGCTCGTCGAAGTGAATGGTTGAGTAGAGCTCGTCCGTAAATTTAAGTGGGGAGGCTCGTCGAGTCAGGTGTTGAAGTAAGGCTCGTCCATGTTGAGTGATTGGAAGGAGCTCATCGAGCAGAATAGTTGAGGCTTGGGGCTTCGCCCGTGTGAAGCGAGGATGAGCTTCGTCGGAGTGAATAGGTTAGTAGAGCTGGATCCGTGTTGAGTGATGGGAAGCTCGTCGAGTGAATTGTTGAGGTAGGGCTCGTCCGTGTTGAGTGATTGGGAACCGTCGAGCGAATAGTTGAGAAGCGAGGGCTCACCCGTATGAGCGAGGATGAAGCGTCGGAATGAATAAATTGAGTCGAGCTGAGTCCCGTGTTGAGTGATGGGAAGAGATCGTCGGAGCGAAGAGAGTTGGCAGAGCTGCGCCCGTGAGCTGTGGGATGAGCTGTCGGAAGTGAGTAGGTGAGGTATGGCTGGAGTCCATGTTGAGTGATGGGAAGAGCTCGTCAGAATGAATAGTAGAGTGGAGCTCGTCCATGTTGAGTGATTGGAAGAGCTCGTCAAAGTGAGCAGCGTGGCTCCGGGCGCTGAGGCTGAGTGGCGATGTAGCCTGAGCTGGTTTGACTCTGAGCGGCGTGGCTGTCTTGAGTAAATTGAGCTAGTCAAAGTGAAGTGGCTCGGCGGCCAGTCAGCGATCTTTGGTAGTCGGCTGCGAGGCGGCGTCTTTGTGCGGTGGAGTGAGCTCGTCAAGTGGCTCGGCGTGGCTCGGGCGCTGGCCAGGAGTGGCTGATGTAACTGGTGGTCGACTCTGGCGGCGTGGCACGTGCGGATGGGTGAGCTCGTCGAAGTGACGGCGTGGCTCCGGCGGTGGCGTGGCGATGGCTGGCTGGTCGGCTATCGGGCAGCGTGGCTTGTGCGGAGTAGGTGAGGCACCGTCGTGAGTGAAGCGTGGCTCAGGGCGCGTGTGAAGTAGAGTGGCGATGTAACTGAGGCTGGTATGACTCACGAGCGGCGGTGGCACGTGCGGAATGGGTGGGCTCGTCCAAGTGAGAGCGGCGTGGCTCGGTATTGGGGCGGGTGGTGATGTAACTGGTTGGTCGACTCTGACGGCGTGGCTGTGCGGAGTAGGTGAGCTCGTCGAAGTGAGGCGCGTGGCTCGGCGGCGAGCGGAGTGGCGATGTGGTGATTAGTGCCCAAAGAAGTGCTATTTTGAATACATATTAGATGGGTTTTGAGTGCTCGCGCTAATCATGTCATTATGCCAATTGAAGTGTTCAAAGTCTTCTTAGTTTCACTTATCTTAGTTTAAGAGGTTATTTTGGTTGTTTTGCGAGGTTTTTGCGTACTTTGGGAGTTCGATATCGAGACATATGATGAATCATGAAGGTGAACCCAATTGTCAACCATCCGATCATACCAATCAAAGAGAGAATGAAGGCAAAGTGAAGAAAAATCAATGCGGTAGGAGGCGGGAGGCAATGCGTGAAGATCCCGGCAATTCGGGGAATTTCGCTAAGATTGCGAAAATTTATTTAGTTAAAATTTAGCAATCATAAAGAAAATTTTGCAATCTAAGCGAAATTGTGAATTTCGCTAGACTCCGAGTTTTCACTAAGCATTCCTAGCGAAATTTTGCATTTAAGCTACTCTGAAAATTTAAGCTAAGCTAGCGAAATTTAAGCTAACTAACGAAAATTGCCCTTTACTGCTTGAAAATTCACGATTTCGCTATCTCTTGGTGATTTATTTAGCCTAACGAGCCACCGCTAGCTAAGCGGCCACCAACCTAAGCGAGTGATATGCCTTAGCGAAATTCAGCTGCCTTGTCATACTTTTTGTAATTAATGCAAGCCAACTTCAATTTTGGTGTATTACTCTCTTGTCCCTTAAATTAGCGAAAATGTTGGAGCTGTGTAGTTTCACATAAATGGGTGGCTTTATGTAAACCCCTGTAGTTTTGTAACGAAAAAAAAGAAAAAGAAGGAAAAATTGGAGAGAGAAATCTTTTGGCTTTGTTTTGCTTTTATGTAAATATCTCGACTTTAGTTAGGGTTGGGTTTTTCTCTCTTCTCTCTCCCTCTTTCCCTTATTTTCACAGGCTGCGAACAACCCTCTTGGGGATGACGAGCTGAGAGATGCTTGGCTAGCCTCTTTTCTTTGAAGAGGAAGGAAGGCTAGCTTGGTTGTGGGGCGGAGTTACGAGGTTGTCCTCATGTGTTGAATGCTACAGTGCGTATTTATGGCTCCCATCTTCTCAAACTAGGGTTGAATATCATTTTAATGTCATTAATTTGGCCAATACTTGCCACATGCTTTAGGATACGGAGTGTATACTTATTGCTAGGTACAGCGTGGTTTTAGATAATTCTTTTCTGACCGTGAAATGATGTTGAATGTTAGGGTTTCAAACTAGGGGCTATAGATGCATGTTTCTTGTGTTGACTGATAAATTGGTTTTAGGAGTTAAGGTTTCTTGGTTAAGCAAGATCAGGTTATGGGGCTTTGGTATAGGTTGCTTGTCATGTGCCGAGATAAAAGCAGGGACCAGCTTGTTTCTTGCATGTTATCGAGTTAGTATTTTCATCTTGAAATTCACCTTTTTCACACATCACTTTAGGTCTTCTGAGTTATTAAATTTACAAACTACTATACTTGTTTTAAAAATAAATCCAAAATCCAAATGAAAGCCTTACGCACTTCGCATATGGAAATCATTCGCAGGATGAAAGCCGTCGTGGAATACTGAAGCCAGCTATCTTTGCGGTAGCGACTACGGCGATAGGAGAACAGGATATAAATTTTTGTTGATTAGCTCTGACCTGGCGTAGCACGAGATCAAATGGCGTGGATTCTTGGGGATGGTGCCCAATTCTTAATGATGAGGTTGAAGTGTACTTGGCGTCAACATCGCAGTGAAGGTAACCTTTTAACTCTTTTGTAACCTAGTTGCGGGGAGCGCGGTTTTCATCACTGCGTGGCCCACTAACTACATTTTAACTTTTCATTGATTTTAATTTTTGTTAGCTAATTTTAACGCTTTTTTACTTGAAGCTTTGTAGGTACTCTTTGTTGTCTCTACAAATTTTGTAACGAGTGTTTATGCTTTCAAGTGGGATAGAGACACATCAAGTAGACTACATAGAATCGGTACCATGACTTGACCCGGTCGGTGGTCGGTGTACCTGCGATACCATGGATCCGGCTTACTTTGAGAAGAGCAGTGAGTCGTGAGGGCCCCGATGAATCCAACAATAGAACCAAGGATCCCGCATCCACCCTCTGAGGTTAGTGCCACACTCGCAGCGTCGTACCTCCTCGCTTTGAAGATGGCGGTGAGGCCTTACTTAGTACCCTGACTCCCCACGTATCATGGTATGGAAAATGAAAATCCATACACTCATATTAGGGATTTTGAGGAAGTATGCCATACCTTTAAGGAAGGAATGATGGACATGGATTTACTTAATTAAAAGCATTTCACTTGACCCTAAGAGACAGACGAATTTGGCTAAACTCATGAGGCTAGAGCCATAAGAAGTGAAATTTGGCTGCGAGCGGAATTCACGAAGAAATTCTTCGGTGCTCATAAGACAATTTGAAAAGACAAATTTATACCTTTGCGGCTCATGATGGTGAGAGTTTTATCGGTGTTGGGAGAGATTTATGGAGACCATCGATTGCGCCCACACCATGGGTTTTGATACATGGATGTTGGTAAACCATTTATATTAGTATGTCCCCACCTATGAAACAATTGTTGGAAACCATGTGTGTAGGGTAACTTTGAGTAAACATCGATGAAGCTATGGATTTTTTGAACTATGTAGCTGAAATCTCTCCAAAACTTGGGATGAACCTAGTCCCAGGGAAGTTGAAAAAATTAAGGCCATTGACCCGCAGGGAGACAAGTATGCATTTCCACGAACCTGAAGATGAAACGAATTGACCATTTAACTGGGTGGATGATCTTGAAATGAAAAATCAGCATTAAATGAAAAGCGATTAGCAGTTATGCGCATCTGACTTTCTTGCTTCAATTTTTCAATCAAATAATCACTACGAGGAGCCTTTGTCTGAAGTATGCCCATGTCCTAAATCAAAATAAACCACCCATAGATGCTCCATATGGTAATACCTACAATTCCAATTGGAGGAATCACCCTAACCTCTCCTGGAAACCCAATCCCCCTGCCTATGTGCCCCCAGGTGCCAAACCACAGTTTGGTTCCACCTCTCAACCACAACCACCTCCATCCTCATCTCCAGTAGAACAAGCCATCCTAAATTTGAGTAAGGTGGTGGGTAACTTTGTGGAAGAACAAAAAGGAATCAATGTGCAACTGGCACAAAGGATTGATATTGTTGAAAATACACTGAATAAAAGAATAGATGGGCTTGAGAGCAATCTAAACCAGAAAATTGATAACCTACGTATTCAATCACCAAGATCAACAAGTTGCTGGAGTACAAGAAGAAGGAAAGGTTCCCTTCCCAAAACGGTGCCAAACCAAGGGAATCCAGTGAGTGGGATCATCCAACAATTCGGGAATGGATGAGGTGAAGGCTATAATCACCTTGAGGAGTGGAAAAGGGTTGATCAACCCATGCCAAAGCATTGAAGAATCGGGCAGGAGAAGAATTGCGCGATGCGAGCATATTCTCTAAAAGGAGGACAATGAAATGCAGCATACCACCTCCATTTCACAAGCACTTGGGGTAAGAAGAGGCATCTCGACGGAGACATTTTAAGAGGTCTTGAAGCGAGTGAAGGTTAACATACCTCCCATTGGACATCGAACAAGTCCACAACATGCAAAATTTTTGAAAGATCTTTGCCTGATCAAGAAGGGATTAGGCATTGAAAGGCATTTCTCACTGGGTCGGTGCCATAATCCAAAGAAACCAGCCCATACGTCAAATACGAGGATCCGAGGATCTCCCGCGAATTTCGGTCGATATTGGTGGGAATTGCATAGACAAGTCATGAAAGCTTGATTTAGGAGCCAGTGTGAACCTAATGCCGTATTCAGTATACAAGCAGTTAGGTCTAGGTGAACTTAAACTGCAACATCCACACTATCGTGGTAGATAGATGGGTTAAAATCCCTAAGGGATAGTTGAGGATGTCTTGGTGAAAATGAATGAATTCTACTACCCATTAGATTTTGTAGTGCTTGACTCTTGAGCGATTCTTAGTGAACCCCGATCATGTTCCAATCATCTTAGGAAGACCATTTACGACCCTGACCAATGCAATAATAAATTGCGAGATAAAGTCATGCAACTTGCAACTGGTAACATGACCTTGGAGGTTAAGCATCTTTCATTTGAACAACAAGCAAAAGTTCTTCAGAACTTGAAAATCAAATAGCTGATGAAGTTGTTTCAAATGGTCGATATGCGAGGAAGCCTGATCCGGGAATTGCAAGGAGTAATCAGCAGCCAAAGGAAATGAAGAGATATTGGTCTTGCCATCAACACCTTGCAAGCGGTGCTTTCGATTTAAGCCATCGGTGAGAACCACTTGACAATTGGGCACCTAACACCATAGGTCGACGGGCTGCTGCGGGGTTGAGGAGATCATTCTCCTTGACCCTCAGCAGGTAATTTTGAAGTGAGCTGGTCGGTGTTTTCAAAAACCGGTTGCGAGTTCAACAATTTTTTTGTCTTAATTTAGTTAATTTTGATAATTTCGGTTATTTTCGAAAAGTTTCCTAAATTATGATTTTTCGCTTTTAGTAATTTTGTTTATATACTATAGTATTTTTGTATTAAATTTTAATTATAGTTTTATATATAATAATACTCATTATAATATTTTTAATTTCATATAGTATCGATAAATAACCAGCGAATTCAGATTTGCGAATTAGTATGTCGTTTGGGCAATTAAACTAAAAATATGAGCGATGTAGGAGACCCTTCGGCTCTGTGACGCCTATTTAAACACGAGAGGGGATGGCGAAAGGTCACTTCATATCTCCTGCCTCTCCCGAAGCTTACTGCTTGTGTGCGAGTCCAGCCTCTACAGCGTAGTCCTCCTTGCGGGAGCAGGTGCCACGCGCGGCCCGATTCACTTAGTGCGCCGTTAAACTCGACTTGCACCCCAGGTCTCTGCCACGGCCATTTGTCGGTGTCCATGGAGCACACCTGCGCGCGCCGCGAACGCAGGTGTTCTGTGAATTTCTTTGCCCCGACTGAGCCATCTCTGTGGGAGCCTTCATTGCGCTGCTATTGGGTTCGGGGACCCTCTTTGCCCTTGGTTGACTAGTTGTGCCTGCTCCGTGATTGGGCCTTTCTGAGCCTTATTTGTGTTACGAGCCGATTGTGACCTGCGCGGCCCGGTGAATACGGTTAGTCTTCCCGACCCCGATTATTGACTCGATTCGCGTCCGGTGAGCCTCGATTCGGATATTGATTCTTTCTAGTTACATTTCGGTGGTCACAGCCCTCTTCGAGTATTATTCAGTTTCGGATGGTTCGTACTTTCGAGTGGATCCGCCTTATGCGGCCGGGGTTAGATTCGATACACGGCGAGGGCTGGCCCGGCCGGTCCGGCTCGATACCATCAGGTCCGGCGGTGCTGAGCCTCGGGATTTCGTCGTTATCGAGACCACGGATGGGACCTCGGGCCACATCCACGTATCGAGAGGAGAGTTAGGGCCGGCCCTCCCAGTGGACACACATCGGGCCACGAGGAATCATCTTCCTCTCGACCCCGCGACCATCACTAGTCACATCGGTGCCGGGCGACATCATCGCCTCGGTTGTCACCGACCTCGGGATCGGAGGCGGGTTGTTAAAATGGGGAACCCAGTTCCGAGGAGATGCGACTCAATCGTGAAGACTTTCATTAGGAGTCGTACTATGATGTCACGCGGCGAGGGCGATCCCGGGTTTAGGAGTCCATGAAGTTGATCGGATTATTCACTACTGCCTTTCATGACTCCGAGGCAGCATTATTACCCACGAGTGGTGCTACAGTTCTATCACTCTATGACATCTCGAGGAGCAGATGGTCCGCGTGAGCTGCAGTTCTGATGAGTGCTTAAAACACTCAGATTATACTCGCGTCAGTCGTGCATTTTCATGTTGATTTGGCATTATTTATATAATTTTAGTGTTAGATTCCTTATTTAGTTTTTGTTTTGGAATACAGGCATGATGAGGCGAAAAGAACAATTTCTGGAAGCCATTTTGGAGAAATGAGGAGCATGCAAGGAAGTCAGCGCCGCGTCAGCGGCGTCTCCGCGTCAGCGGCGTCACGAATCGCGGCGTGGGGGGGTGACGAATGCGAGAAGTCAACGGAGTCACTGCGTCGGCGGCGTCACCACGCGTCGCGGCGATCACCACGCTCAGCGGCGTCGGCTCAAAGCTCACGCATCATCATTAAATGTGAGGGGGCTCGGGATTTTGGAATTGTCGAAACGTCTTGACGAGATCTGAGTGGAGAACTGCGGCCACGGACTTCAAGGATCTCCTTGGATTTTTGTATTGGTTTTTCCTTATTGTTTTGATTTTTTTTTTTGGATCACATGAGGATGTTCTTCATATTACATATTTTATTTCTTTCCTTCATGATGTTCTAAACTTATTTCTAGGGTTACATCAAACCTGTCACAAATAATGGATTAGAGTTTAACCTTTCATGTTAATTAATTGTTGTTAATTTATCGCATCTACTACATCTGCATGTTAATTATATGATAATATCGGCCAATATTAACATACTTGCGAAGATCGGTCAGAGATAGGGGTATTCGGGGATACGGGTAGAGTAGCCTTTAGGCGATCGGGTAATAGAGATCGGACTGAAGGTGGTATCACAGGGGTGAGAACATTTAAGCATTTGGAATCTGGGAGGTCGAGATAAGAGATATACTCGATTCTATTTGCGAGATAGGCCAGTCACCTCGAGTATCTCCGGTAGAGCGAGATCACCTCGCCATTGATATGTTATAAACAATTAGAATAACAACATCTTTAGAAGAATAATCCATCGAATGTGACGAGGGGAGATTTAACCTAGGCTCCCACATTATCAATTCACCAAAACCAATAGCTTAGTTACAGTTAGTACTTAAATTCTCTCTTAGAATCATTTATTCAGATATTGTCTAAAAAGCAGAATCTCTGTAGTCAATTCATCTTTCCCTGTGGATCGATACTCGTACACTAGTACACTATATTACTTGGGACTCTGGCGTACATAGCATAGGCACGTCATTTTTATACTGCCACTTCGACTGTCAAGTTTTTGGCGCCGTTCTTGAGCTTAAATTGATATAGAGTAGTAAGCATATAGATAATATTACGAATTTTCTTTATTTTTGTTATTTTTACAATCTTGGTAGTGGGTTTTGTTAGTTGGTATTATTATTGATGCGGGGTTCGGTGGTACGTACGGCGGCCAAAACGCCGAATTAATCAACACTTGTGTGATCGGGCGAGAAAGACTTACGCGCAGTTGCGCCGAGAAACGGAGAGCGAGCAGTAGAACTCGATAGTCATGGAAAACAACGAAGAACAAGATTTTGGCGTGGAACAAACTGAACCCACGGAGAGAAGTCGAACTGAAATCAAGCGCCTAGGCCATTCCTTACAGCCGGGCCGATCCGTACATACTTCATTAGATGAAAGGTTCGTTCCTGCCTCAGCGAGGTTGATGGGACGGCGTCAGACGGCGCTGATTCAGCCGAGCAATTTTGGATTGAAGTCGGTCGCGTCTGAAATGCGAACATGTTGTTCCGTGGACTACCCGTAATGAGAACCGAACATGCATTTGACTAACTTCCTCGAGTTTGCGATACCATCAAATCGTGGCGGTCGAGAGAAACCTAAGGTGCGGTTATTCCGAAACTTCGCTCGAGGATAGGGCGAGCATTGGCTAACCAGTCAGCCACCAGATTCCATTACTACATGGAACGAGTTAGTACAAAAGTTTCTGACCAAGTTCTTTCCACCTTCGAAGATTGCACAACTGGTGCAAGAGATCAATACGTTCGGTCAATTAGAGGGGGAGAACCTGGCAGAGGCATGGGACAGGTTCCATGAATTATTGCGGAAGTGTCCTCACCACCGACTAACGGATGATGGATCAGTCGCAACCTTTTACAATGGTGCGAGAAATACTGGCGAACAATGATAGATGCCTCGAGCGGAGGATCGTGATGAAGAAAACCACGGACGAAACATATACGAGATATTGAAGATCTTTGCGACCCAACAGCACTAATCGGTGGCTGAGAGAAGGCTACACCGGTAAACACGGTGGGTGGCAGACAATGAAGTCCTCAACAATACGGTAAATCATGTGGCTCGGTGACTAAACGATTAAATAGGCGACGGGGAACCCAGCACATGCTATACGAGACCACTCCATGGGAGTTGTGTGAATTACGTGGAGGGCGGCCTGATGGTGTAGAATGTCGGTCAGGAACCTACGAGTGGAGCAGAAGCTCGGTACGTATGAGGTTTAATCGGAATCAATCACGGCAAGGGCGAAGTATGGGGTAATAGCTACCGGAATGAATCGGGGACAAGGATGGGCGTAACAATCGAACGAGGAACAATCAAAACAACCAAAAATTTATGGATGGAGGAACATTCAGGCAATAAGTAATCTAGAGCAGAGGCTAATGAACCACCCCACGAAAAGAAGGTGGATTTAGAGCAAGCTCACAACACAGATGTTAACTTCTCATTAAAATGTTTATATGATGAATGAGACTAAGAAATGAACATCTGTGACAAACAACCTTGATTAAACAATCAAGCGGCCACGGCTAAGGAGTTTGGAAGCCTGAATGGAGCCGAATGGCAAACACTTCTTGAAGGAACTGTAGGGTTCTCTGTAGATCAATTCGGTAAACCCGAAGGGAGTGATAGAATAGGCACGTTCGCGATCCTGGCGAGAGTGGAGAGAGTGGAAACACAAGTGCAACCCCCACTCGTAGAGCAGTTAGAAACTGAGGATGTCATACAGCCAGAACAGAAAGATAAATCTGGGTGAAAACGATCCACGGGAAGCTTGATCCAGCGAGACCTCTAGTGAAACAAAGGCCAGCATACTAGTCCCTTACCCACAACGTCTCAAGAAACATAAACTGGACAAGCAATTCACGAAGTTCATGGATGTTTTCAAAAAGCTGCATATAAACATCCATTTGCGTGCCTAGAGCAAATGCCCGGTTATGTAAGTTCATGAAAGGCATTTTGTCTGAAGGTCGCGGACCGAGACGGTAAACTTAGCAGAAGAATGCGGTGCCATCCCTTCGAGAGGAAGCTACCGCGAAGCAAAGACCCGAGGCGGTTCACTATCCCGTGCACAATTGGAATGCATTTTGAAGCGTATGTGATTTGGGTGCCGGCATTAATCTTGTGCCCTTATCCATCTTTAAGCGTTTGGGATTGAGCCCGTCAGGCTACGATCCGCTGCAACTTCGCGAGACGAGATCTTTGAAGCACCCAGGGATAATAGAAGATGTCTTAGTAAAGGTCGACAAGTTTATCTTTCGACATATTTCATAGTTTTAGACATGGAAGAAGATAAAGAAATCTAGATTATCTTGGGAGAAGACCTTTTCTATAGCGCGACGATGATTGATGCGAGAGGCGGCCCCGAAACTAAGAGTCTGAAGAAGAAGTAAAATTCAATGTATTCGAGGGCGGGTGAGACACCAATGAAAGTGATACGTGTAATGGTTGATATAGTGAAGTATGAATACAGCCAAGTGGTCTCACGACCCTTTGGAGGCCTTCAAAATGTGGCTTTTGTCAGGAACACAGTGGCGAGGCGAGAAGAATACGTTAAGTGGATGGATTCTTTAGTCACAATAGAAGGAAATACTTCGAATCGCTAGAGCGAGAAGGGGGTCTAAGCAATGGTTCCATCGATTGAGCAACCACGAAGATGGAACAAAAACCTCTACCTAGCCATTTGAAGTATGCATGCACGGGGAATTGCATCTACGCTACCGTAATTATCTCATCATCTCTAGCGAAATGGAGAAGAAGTTATTGAGGGTTCTTAGCGATCCTGAAACAAGCACTCGGATGGTCTCACAGGCGACTGAGGGATCCAGCCACTTCTATGTGTATGCAAGTATTTTATTAGAAGATGGTGAAGCCGCCGATTAGGCCGCGAGGGGGAGTGAGATCAGGCAATGAAGAGGTAGTTCGGAAGAAGTTCTAAAATGGCTAGATCTTGGGGTGATTTACCCCATTTCGGGCAGCCCAGCGTGGGTAAGCCACAATTCGGAGTAGTACCAAAGAGAGGATAAGCGTTATCCAAGGCCGAAAACAATATCTTCACGCCATCTAGAGCAGTGACCGGGTGGAGAATTTGTGATGACTATAAGCGAACAAGGCCACTCCCGGAAAGATCACTCCTCTGCCCGTTTCTAGATCGGATGCTCGATCGATTCTTGGGGTATGAATATTATTGCTTTTTGGATGGATATTCAGGTTACAACCAAATCGCCATAGCGCAGATCTGGGAGAAGACAACATTCACTTGTCCCTATGGTACATTCGCTTTCAGGCGGATGCCCTTTGGACTATGTAATGCTCCGGGTACTTTTCAGAGATGCATGATGGCCATATTCTCTGACATGGTAGAAAAGACGATTGAGATTTTCATGGACGATTTCTCAGTAATGGGAAATTCATTTGACGATTAATACAGCAAATTTGAAGCTGTACTCGCAAGATGTGAAGAGACCAATCTAGTACTCAAAGTGGGAGAAGTGTCTTTCATGGTACAAGAGGGTATTGTTCTTGGACATCGGATCTCTGCAGAGGGATAGGAGTAGATAGGGGCGAAAGATTGAAGCAATTGAGAAGTTACTTCCACCTTACGTGAGGGATCGAGAAGTTTTCTAGGCCATCTTGGATTCTATAGGCGGTTTATCGAAGTTTCTCCGCAGTTAGCGACAAGTTTGTCTAATTTGCTAGTCAGGGATCCCATTCGAATTTGACTCCAATGCGTACATGCTTTTACTGTATTGAAAGATAAGTTGATCTCAGCTCCTATTGTTGTAGCGCCAGATTGGTCCTTTCCATTTGAGCTGATGTGTGATGCAAGCGACTATGCGATTGGGGCAGTATTGGGAGGCGGCTTGAGAAAAAATCTTTCAGGTGATTTATTATGCAAGCGGGACTTTTGAATGACGCTCAACTGAATTATGCCACTCTTGAGAAAGAACTATTGGCCATTGTGCTGCTTTCGATAAATTCGAGGTCATATTTGATTGGCAACAAAGTCGTGAGATTGCACAGCGATCATTCGGCCATTAAGTACTTGATGATAAGAAGACGCCAAAACCAGGTTGATTCGGTGGGTCCTTACATTGCGAGTTCGACGTAAAAATCAAGGGCAAAGAAGGGCCTTTGAAAATTTAGTGGCGGACCACCTTTACGTATTTGCGGAAGGGGCGAGAGATGATGTTAGGTGAATGACGAATTTCGGACGAGAAACTTTTTTGCTATTGAGGACAAGAGGCGGGTTCCACGGTTTGCGAACTATGTGTGAACTATTTGGTAGCGAGGTGATTCCCGAGTTTAATTATCGGAAAGAAGAAGAGGTTTTTCGCACACCTTAAACACTACTATTGGGAAGCCAATTCTCCTACGAACCATCTTGTCGGGTGATAAGGAGATGTGTGCTAGAAGATGAAATGCATAGTGTGCGAACCATTGCCACACTCTGATTATTGGTGGACACTTTGGCCCAGCCGAGAACGGCGACGGGTTCTGATCGGGTTTTATTGGCCTTCCCTATTTAAAGATGCTCACCAATTCGTTTCCACTTGCGACAAATGTCAACGAGTGGGGAACATCTCTAGAAAGGACGAGCCACCCATGCATCCCATCTTGGAGGTAGAGTTGTTTGATTTATGGGGATCGATTTCCAGCAGGACCATTTCTGCATCGTCTGACAACTTGTACATTTTGTTGGCTGATAGATTAATAATATCAAAGTGGGTGGAGGCTCTTGAATTCCTACACACACACCAATGATGCCAAGGTGGTGGCTCAATTCTGCTTGTGACAATATATTCGCGGCGTTTGGAACTCCTCGAGCTTTAATCACGGATAATGGTACCCATTTACGCAATAAGGTAATCGATGGAGTGTTGCAAAAGGTATGGAGTGCGCCATCATTGTCTCTTGCATATCACCCACAATCAAACGGACAACGAGGTATCAATCGCGAAATCAAGTATATTCTCGAGAAAGCGTCAGCGAGTTCGGGGAAAGATTGGTCTAAAGATAGGCGATGCGCTCTGGGCATACCGCCGCAGCATTTAAAACTCCTTTGGGCATGTCTCCGTTCGAGACTAGAGTATATGGTAAAACTGTCATCTTCCGGTGGAATTGGGCAGCCGAGCCCTATTGGACCACTCGGCTTGACTAAACATGGGCGGTACATTGGGCGGTGAAACGCCTACTCAACTTCGAGTGAGCTAGATGAGTTCGGAAAGCGGCTTATCACGAAACGCGCATCTATAAGGGAAAAGACTAAAGCGGCGCGACCAAACATCACTAGAAGGTTCACGGCCGGACCTTAAGTCCTTCTATTCAATTCTCGCTTAAAGCTTTTAGGAAATTGAAGTCTCGATGGTCGGGGCCTTTCCACGGTAACAAGGAACTCATATGGTGGAAGCGAAGTTTCACACCACGAAAAAGGCACATTCACGGTCGCCACGCAGCGGCGAAGCCATACTATGGAGCGTGTTTCTGCGAACAAGACAATTATCTCTTTTGACAATGCGAGCCTTGATATAATCAACGATCGCATGCGTTTAGGTTCACGAACACATTTGAGATTGGTCGTCGAGCTAACGACATTAAACATAGCGTAGCTTCTTGGGAGGCAGCCCCAGGATTTTCAAAAACTTTGTTTTAAGTTTTGGATTCTATTGTGTTTTTCGGCAATTTTTGATTTCTAAGTTTACCCAATCATGATCAGGTTTCTGCTTGTTGGTTTAATTTCAGGAGCCGGAAGTGTAGGTTCGAGGCTTGCAGAATGTTCAAGTCCGCAAGGAAAGTACAAGTGGAGAGTTCTCGAAAAATTGAGGTTTTGGTATATAAATTATCTTGGGAGACCTTCTCTGCCACGTCGCGACGTGAGATTTCACGTCGCGACGTCATTTTTTGAGCTCTACGTCGCATTCGCGGCGTGGATTTTCACGTCGCTGACGTCGGTTTAACGCTCCTACGTCGCGTCGCGGCGGCGTGTATTCTCCGCGTCGCGACATCAATTTATGAAGCTCGGTCACGCGTCGCGGCGTGGGATCTCACGTCGCCGCGTGGACTTCTGCGTCGCGGCGTCATTTTGCGTGTGGCGTCATTTGGTCACCTCCTCTGTCACGTCGCGACGTGAATCTCCACGTCGCGACGTCATTTTGACATGCTCTCTGCCACGTCGCGACGTTGCCACGCGTCAGCGGCGTCGCGTCAGCTCGTCGCGTCTCGGTGGCCATACGCGTCAGCGGCGTGAGACTGGTTTTAAACCAGAATAGGCCATTTTTGGCTCCTTGCGCACCACCTCCCGAGCCTAGCCCCGGTGCCTTGCCGGGCTCAGCTGGACCGATGGGATCTTCTCTTTGCTCGCCGACCTCTGTAAGTCACCCACATTGGCCGGTTTTGGACCATAGTGGCTTCTCCACCACTGTGTGTCCGATTCTAGCTTGGGTATAGTCGTTTAGGGTTTCTTTATGTGTTTTTGTGTAGCCTAGAGGTCTTTTAGGGGGTCATTTCGGGTTAACTAGATTCATTAGGGTTTTTGAGTCCGCTTTTAGGTCTTGATTGAGTCTTTAGGTAGTGTTTAGTTAATTTCTTTTGTCGTGCATATTAGGTGTTTGTTATTTGGTTTAACTTAGGATGTCTGGCAAACGACAAAGGATTGCACCCGCCAGCGGTCGGGCGGCGAGACTGGAACTCCCACATTCGATGCCTCGCGTTTTGTAAGCAGCGGTCTGTGAGCTCGGTTTAGCATAATTTGCAAGCCGTCCTTCATTCTAGGAGAAGGGGTTTCACCACCCCGGCGATTTTTATAAAACTTCTCGAGGCCCGAGGGTTGGCGTGCCTTGTGCCAACCCTCGCCCGGTTTGCCATGGCGTAGTTCGGAATTCTACGCCAACCTGCCGGTCTCAAAAGGTCGAGGTGCGAGGTGTGATGATCGACTTCAGCGCGGTCGATCAATAGCTACTATGGCCTCGAGCATATCCGCAGGGCCTTTGATCAGCTCGCGAGCACCACGACTACCATGAGGTCATCGGGGTGTTGACCAAGGTCGGGGTGAGTGGCGGATCAATGCGCGGGCCCACGTAGCGGTAAATTTCAAGGCGAGCATTTGGCTACATTCCTAGGTGTGGCATCACTTTATCGCCGGCGTCTTATCTGAAGCGGCGAATGTGTGTGAGTGACTGCCCAACGCTCCTTGCTGACTTCACGCTATCTTACAGGGATATACCATTTGGCGTTGGGCGGTTATCGAGATGCCATCCTCCATAGCAGGGATGCGAAAATGAACACAGGGCGCCGCACATGATATTTGGCTTGTGCGAGAGAGCAAATGGGTGCTACTTGACAACACGAGGCTGGCTTCGCGATTAAGACCATATCGGTCAAGCGGGACACACTGGTGTCCAGCTGAGGTTTATGACTCGGGCCATGAGCCCTCGAGACGAGCGGACGAGCTTCAGTTATCGGGCTCGCTATGGATTCTGGGTGACACCCGGGGAGGACATTGGCCGATCCTCGTCTCTCGACCTCCTCACTCCACCCGGCGGCCTCGGGCGGTGATCTCTAGTCTTCCCGATATTGAGGACCGGTGCTCTCCCTCGCGGCGTTTGGCGCGTGGGATGAGACCCGGGGCTTGTCGAGTCCCTCGTTACTCGAGACATGGAGCGGCTAGCGTCTTGACATGCGCCTGATTACGGCAATCGAGGGGCCATCATTCTGACGGCGGCGAGGCTATCGCGAGGCCCAGCTCGCGCGGCTCTAGCTTTCCACCATGCCCGCCCGCCTAGCCAGCGGTGATCTGAGGGAGTCTGCTTACCTCTGTGTTTTATTTTACCCCGGTGGGGACCTTTGGATCTTTTGTTTGGGGGGTATTTTGTTCGGATACCATGTTTTGTTTATCACTGCTTTATTTGCGTTGTTTTAGTTTTAGTAGTTTATAGTATTGTTAGTTGTTCGCATTTGGGTTGTGTTTTGTTTAGTATTGCATGCGGTTAGCCAGAGTAGTGTTAGTATTTGTTTGAGTTATTGTATCACATATTTGCTTATGTTGGTGGAAGTCGATTGTTAGTTGTTTGTTTGTTTTAGGATATTCATGCATAATGTAGTAATTGCATTCAGTTGTGCCATGTTGAAAATTAGGATCGATTTTGTTAAATTCACTATAGATTTGTTCAGATGCATACATTTGTTTGATGCTCGGTAATTAGATTGAATAGGTGAAAAAGGCTAGTGAACCAATCCCGAGTAGTCAAGAAACCAATTCTCAAAAACTCTATCACACTCACACACTAGTGACGATCAGAGTATGCATAAGTACCCGAACCAACTACTAAAGTCTCGACCAACCTAAAGGAGAGATCGAACCATTTGAGTGATGGGACACCTAAACAAAAGAGGATTGCCATCGAGCCCCAACCAAAAAGAGAAAAATACAAAAACATGAGAAAAAGAGAAAAAGAAAAAAAATAAAATAAAATAAAAATAGGCATATGCATAAGAATAAGCGGGATCATCAATCGAATCGAGACGCGATCTGAGGGGCCTATCAAGGCCCTAATGCCACTGGAGCGGTGGCGGGAGTCATTGACTTCCTTTGCCGTTACATGGGACCGAGAGAAGATGGATCATTCACGCAACCTAGGGCCATCGAGTTTGGTTGAGTGTTCGAGTGAAGGAACTTAATGCACGGTGCCCTTAACAGCGGTGGGGAGTCACCCGATGGATCCCATTACGGGAACCACTTGGCTAAAAGCTTCTTGTGTAGAGTCTTCTTCCATTTGTTTTTGGTACATAGGAAGTGCAGATGACATGAATAATTGGGTGCGTTCTGTCCTTTGTCTAGTTCGATTCTTCTAATAGGTGGGTTGAACTTAAGTTTGGGGGTATCGGAACTTCCGGGCATATTCGGAGGTCACCTACTTAGGCACATAGGGTTTTGGGAACGGCCATTGAACACTTATGGGGTGGATGCACTGGCGTCAGTTCACATACCTCAATAAGTCACGCCCGAAAGTCAAGTATACGTATGCCTTCATTGAACATCGAGCAAAGCGGTGGTGTATTGAATCAGTCAAATTGATCCCCCTATTTACCGACGCTGGCATGCTGTCTTAGTGAGTTCTGCGTAGTGTCGGGTGTGTGTCCTGTTTAGAGTCGGTTCTTGCGGGGGCAAGCAAGAAATTAAGTTTGGGGGGTGTGATGAGTGCTTAAAACACTCAGATTATACTCGCGTCGATCGTGCATTTTTCATGTTGATTTGGCATTATTTGTATATAATTTTGAGTGTTGAAATTCGCCCATTTAGTTTTGTTTTGGAATCTGAGGGCATGATGAGGCGAAAGAACAATTTACGGAAGCCATTTTGGAGAAATGAGGGCATGCAAAGGAAGTCAGCGCCACGTCGCGGCGATCTCCCGCGTCGCTGGCGTCCACTAATCGCGACGTGGGGTGTCAGCAAATGCAGAAGTCAACTGAGTCACTCGTCGCTGGCGTCTGCGTCAGCGGCGTCTACCGTCGCGACGTCGGCTCAAATGCGCATCTCATCATTAAATGCGGGGGGCTGGGATTTTAGGGTATGTCGAAGAGCGTGCGGCGAGGAGATTCGGAGTGGAGGAACGCAACGGCCACCCAGACTTCAAGGATCTCCTTGGATTTTTGTATTGGTTTTTCCTTATTGTTTTGATTATTTTTTTTTTTGGATCACATGAGGATGTTCTTCATATTACATATTTTATTTCTTTCCTTCATGATGTTCTAAACTTATTTCTAGGGTTACATCAAACCCTGTCACAAACAATGGATTAGAGTTTAACCTTTCATGTTAATTAATTGTTGTTAATTTATCGCATCTACTATGCAGCATGTTAATTATATGATAATATCGTAATATTAACATACTTACCTTGAAGATCAGAGATTCGAGATGAGGTGTTGGGGGATCACGGAATTAGAGTAGCCTTTAGCCGATTCGGGTAATAGAGATATTCCGGACCTGAAGGTGGTATCTAGGGGTAGAACATTTAAGCATTTCGGAATACCGAGTCGAGATAGAGATATACTCGATTCTATTTGCGAGATAGGCGAATATACCTCGAGAGAGGATATCTCGTAGGCAAGATCACCTCGCCATTGATATGTTATAAACAATTAGAATAACAACATCTTTAGAAAATAATCCATCGAATGTGACGGGGAGATTTAACCACAGTCTCCACACATTATCAATTCACCAAAACCAGCCAAGCTTAGTTACGATTAGTACTTAGAATTCTCTCTTAGAATCATTTATTCGAGATATTGTCTAAAAGCGAAGTCTACGTAGTCAATTCATCTTTCCTTGTGGATCGATACTCGTACACTAGTACACTATATTACTTGGGACTACAGCGTACTTAGCATAGGCATTCATTTTATACACAGCGTTTCGACTGTCAGGTTCTGCTATATATTGATGATCGCCGCTGAATTACTTCGAGCTGACGATATTTGACTTTGGGCACACAAATATCTGCCCACTGCCCGCTGAAGGGGTTATAAATTGGGCCCACCCACCTCATCGAGATGGATTCGAAGCAACGGCGGAGACACTCTGAGTGGACCAATATTTTATAGGAGAAGCGCTCAGCCTCTCGGGGATCTTCATTGATCGACCATTTATTCGGACGAGTGCGATTTCAGCTACGGCATTACGTGCGGCGGAGAATATCTTGGGCTCTTTTCTACCGGATCTCGGAGGATATTGAAGTTCAGTCCTACGGTGGTGATGACCTCCTTGATGCATTTTGAGGGAGAAAGGTCCATCGGAAGGACCCACAAATACGACGAGGAGCATTCCACTGCGATGCGAGACTACTCTGCGGGTTTCTCGAGCATATGGGTTTGAGGAAGGGCCAGGGATTGAGATGAGGAGTTCGATGCCCTTTGGTTACGTCGGCGGAGGCGGTGATGACCATGCCGTGTCTTTCCATCTCAGACCAGTGGGGACGGGAGGAGTGCTAGGGTCAGGTGGTAGGGACTTCCATAGAGACGATGTACTTTTTTGCCAGGAGGAGGAGAGAGAGGAGCGAGCGGGGATCTGGAGGGTCGGAGCTCGCGGGATGTCACCTCCATCTCCTCCTCCACACACCACATCCGCGGCTGCAGCTGATACTCCCGGCCCATCCTATTCGACACACCCATTCACCACAGAGCCATGTTTGCGCCGAGTTCTAGAGTGCGAGTGTGATGGATGCCATCTGCTCAGCGGCTACGAGCGACGAAGAATACGAGGCGGCCCGGTGTCACTCTATGCTTGACGAGATCATGTGCGCCGGGCGCTGCCGTGTGCGATCGGAGAAGGCCCACCCTGAGACGCAGCCTATTTGGATGTTTTGAGCTTGGACCCACCGCACCACGAAGCGGTGAAGGTGGTTGGGTTTCTTTATGTTTTTGTGTAGTTACCGGCTTTATCAGCTACTAATTTTGATTAGAGATTTATGTATTAGCCATAGTGGAGTGATATTTTTATGTTTACAGCTTTGGTATGCATATGCTAGCCATTTTGGCTATATCAAAAGCAATCGATGCTCTTATATGCACGCACTGCATATACTTTTTGTGCCTCCGTCTTAAGTAATCGTTTTTGTCTTCAATTGGACAAATTGGTATGATTGAACAATTGAATTGCTTGGTGGGTGATTGAATTGCTTTAAGCCAAGACAACAGTGATTGCCTTTAAATGAAAATTGAACCCGTTTTATCTTTATAATTTGGAACAAATTCCATGCATGAGTCAATTTTTGGTCAGTTGAAGTTCCGGCATACTCAGCTTGAGACATTTCTCCTTATAACTGTTGCACACCTTTTTGATTGTATCAATAAGTGTAATTTGTATACTTCCTTTCATTTGCATAGCTAGGCCTTAGGTATGTTGGCAACCTAGGATGGTTTGTGTTGCCCGCATTTGAGGGCCAATGTTATATTTGAAAAAAAAAAAAAAAAAAAAAAAAAAAAAAGAAAAAAGAAAAATAAAGGAAATTGGTGAGTTTGCCTTAGAGCAGAGCAGATTAAGGGGATATATGGCAGAAAACCTTTAAGCTTGATACCCTAAGGCACTTAATTGGTTGGGGAGTCATCGATTTAATTGATGGATTACATATGGGTGGATAGGTAGAGTCCTAACGATTTATAGGTGCTTGATTTTTTGAAGTCATCTGAGTGGGGTGGCTGGCAGAGTTTGTGGTCATTGATCCTTTTGGCTTGATGCCTAAACCTTAAATGGTTGGGAGTCATCGATGGACCCCGTTAGGACTGGTGAAGTCGGATTTTAAGCATTGCACCTACATTGTAGTTGAATAAAGAAAGGAATGGCTTAGCACTATCATAGTTTGTTCAAACAACTTAAGGCCATGTGGTGCTGAGTTGGGGGAGGGGACAAATTTTGAATTATTGGCTTAATCTGGTTATATAAGAACCATTAGACAGGTGTTCAAGTTGAGAATCATGGAACAATATTGATAGAAGTATTCTTGTATGGTTTGGTTCTTTCATACGGTTTTCAAACTTGGTGTCATTTTCCGGTTAAGGTAATGTTTATATGTACATAAACCCTTTTGAATCATAAACTTTTTGAAAATCACTACATGCATCTCCTTTTTGTTTTTGCATTGCTAAGGGACTAGCAACGTTTCGGTTGGGGGGTGTGATTAGTGCCCAAAAAGTGCTATTTTGAACCCTATATTAGATAGGTTTTGAGTGCTTTTTGCGCACTAATCATGTCATTAATGCCAATTGAAGTGTTCAAGTCTTCTTAGTATCACTTATGCAGTTTAGAGGTTATTTTTGGTTGTTTTGCAGGTTTTTGCGTACTTTGGGAGTTCAATATCGAGACATATGATGAATCATGAAGATTGAACCCAATTGTCAGCCATCAATCATACCAAAAATCAAAGAGAGAATGAAGGCAAAGTGAAGAAAAATCAATACGATGGGGAGCGAGGAGGCAATGCGGTGAAGATCGGCAATTCGGATTTAACTAAGATTGCGAAAATTTATTTGGGATTATTCACTGAAAAGAAATTCATAATCATAGCGAAAATTTTGTAATCCCTAGCGAAATTATTAATTTTAAGCTAGACTCCAGTTTTATTAAGCCTTATTCTAGCGAAATTTTTGCATTACCGCTATACAAGAATTTAGCTAAGCTAGCGAAATTTCGCTAACTAAGCGCCCGAGAATTACCCCTTTGCCTAGCGAAAATTCTGTTAAGCTATCTCTTGGTGATTTATTAGCTAAGCGAGAATTTGCTTCCCAGCGAAGTGGTATGCCTTAGCGAAATTCAGCGCCTTATCATACTTTAAGTAATTAATGCAAGCCAGGCTTCAATTTTGGTGTATTACTCTCTTGTCCCTTAAATTAGCCAAAATGTTAGGCTTTATTGTAGTTTCACATAAATGGGTGGCCTATATAAACCCCCATAGTTTTTGTAACAAAAAAAAAAAAAAGAAAAAGAAGGAAAAATTGGAGAGAAATCTTTTGGCACATTTTTGCTTTTATGTAAATATCTCGCAGCTTTAGTTAGGGTTGGGTTTTTCTCTCTTCTCTCTCCTCTTTCCCTTATTTTCTAGGCTACCAAGTAGCCTCTTGGGGATGACAAGCTGAGATGCCCAGCCTAAGCCTCTTTCTTTGAAGAGGAAGGAAGCTAGCTTGGTTGTGGGGCGGAGTTACAGGGTTGTCCTCATGTGTTGAATGCTCGGGTCTTTCATTGGCTCCCATCTTCTCAAACTAGGGTTGAATATCATTTAATGTCATTAATTTGGCCAATACTTACCATGCTTTAGGATACAGTGTATACTTATTGCTAGATGCACTGTGGTTTTTTAGATGGTCTTTACGAGCCATTGAAATGATGTTGAATGTTAGGGTTTCAAACTAAAAGGGGCTATAGATGCATGTTTCTTGTGTTGACTCAAATAGGAGTGGTTTTTAGGGTTAGGTTTGCTTCAGTTAGAAACAAAGAGATCGGGTTATGGCTTAGACTATGGGTTGCTTGTCATAATGAGGATAAAGCAGGGGACACTTGTTTGCCACTATCATTATCAAGTTAGTGACTGGAAATGTAAGTTACACACACACATCACTTTCAGTCTTCCTGGGTTGTTAAATTTTCAAACTACTCTTACTTGTTTTTGAAACAAATCAAAAAATCAAATAGAAAGCCTTGCCATTTTCCACTTATGCAAATCATTCCTAGGATGAAAACCCATCCCACAGTGTTCGACCCTAACCGCTATCTTTGCCGAGTAGCTTGACTAAAGCGATGGGAGAGACAGGATATAAATTTGTTGATTCGAGCTCTCAACCTCTTTGTGTACGAATCATGCTTGGCACATTGTGATCCGACTCTGAGGCGAAGGAAGGAGTGGCAGTCTTGGAGTAAGTGAGCTTCGTCAAAATGACGGCGTGACTCGGTATTGGCCGTGGCGATGTAACTGGTAGTTTGACTCTTGAGCGGCGTGGCTTTGTGCGGGAGTAGGTGAGCTCGTCGAAGTGAATGGCGCGTGACTCCGGTATTGGCCAGAGGTAGCGATATGGCTTTGGCGTGACTCTGACGGCTTGACCCTATACGGAGTAAAGGTGAGCTCTGTTTGTCGGCGTGGCGGCGTGGCTTTCGGCCCGGCGGCGTAGAAGTGGCGATGTAACTGGTAGTCGACTCACGAGCGGCGTGGCACGTCGCGGATGGGTGAGCTTGTCAAGTGATGCGCGTGACTCCGGTATTGCGACCTGCCGTATTGATTTGAATCCTTAAGGCTGCATGCTTTGTATGGGGTCGTTGAGCTTGTCGGTGTGGATCGTGGGCTGCGTAAACGACTACTGGCGTGTTGGCTCCCTCGGTACGCATATCTGGCAATGCTAGGGTTGTTGAGGAAGAGTTTGTCTGTTGAAAGCGCTTCGTATTCTTGGTTAATTTTTCGATTCTTGGAAAGAAGCCAGCTTTTATCTGCGGACTTATGGAGAATTTGAAGCGGTGCCGGATTTCGGCGTTTGAAATTCTTATAAATTCTTGATTTCAGTGCCATGAAGATTTGATCTTTGTACTCTTTGCTTTCTCGATGCACAAGCGAAACTTGCGTCGGATGAAGAGAGTGGTGGTTGATCGTCTTCGCGGAGATTCTTAAGATTTGAGACGCTACGTTCTTCTACATGTGGGAGTTTATAGAACCTAGTCTCCTTCGTAGAATTAAGTATTTATTACTGGCTTTGTCTTTGGGAATGCGTCCGAAGGCGCATCTCTTACCTTTAACTCTCTCTGTTTTTTATTCTTCTTTTCTTCTCCTTCTTCCACTTTTCTTCTTCTCCTTTTTCTTGTAGAGGCTTCCCTTGATTGCTTGTTAAGCACAGACGACCTCACCCTTATCTTAGCCGCTTCTTTCGAGTCGTCTGGTAGGGTTCCGTTATTAATATAATCCCCCGAATGGAAGGTTATCCAACTTGTCTCGGACTCTATCGGAGACAGCCGTCATGCTATAAGGATCGACGAGAGGGTTCGCGGTATTGACGGGCGTCGACCTGCCGAGGTCTTCTTGTGAGGCTGTGGCTAATTTCGCCAAGGCGTCTGCTCGGGAATTCTCTGTTCTGGGGACATGTTTGACTTGAACAAACACAAATTTCTTTGATAGATCGCGGACCTTTTGGAGGTATAGGATCATCGTTTCACTTTTGGCTTCGTAGGTTTCTTCTATTTGCCTGACCACTAGTTGGGGAGTCGCGCTGTATCCCTCTAGCCTGGTGAGCCCTCACAGTGAATGGGCGAGGTTGAGGCCTGCTATCACGACCTCATACTCGGCCTCATTGTTTGAAGCATGGAACCCAAATCTGAGTGCATATTCAATGTCTATTCCTTCTGGTGAGGTTAGAATTAGACCCGCTCTGCTTCCTTGTGCATTTGAGGCTCCATCTACAGAGAGCT
Organism: Tetrastigma voinierianum; assembly: GCA_016808115.1. Lineage (NCBI taxonomy): Eukaryota > Viridiplantae > Streptophyta > Magnoliopsida > Vitales > Vitaceae > Tetrastigma > Tetrastigma voinierianum. The sequence goes on from JAEQBH010002611.1 coordinate 234,805, forward strand.
TCCAAATTGGGAGGTCGTTTTTTTCGTGAGTGGCCTGAGCAAGTTCTGTCGGAGTGAATTCCATGACGAAGTCGGCTAGGACCTGATAGCACATGGTGTTTTTCGGCTGCTGCACGATGTCCCGACTCACTTAGCTCACATGGCCCGTTTATCGGCCTCGCGGGAGGCTTACGGTTTCTTATGACAATTGTTTCATCGGATATTCCGTCGGGTCTTCTATGGTATGAGCCTAGAAATAGGGACGGAGCTTCCGAGCCGTGGTTACCAGCGCTAGTATTAATTTCTCCATCCTCGGGTACCTCTCTTCGGGCTCTCGGGCTTGGTGCAATGGTAGGCGGGTGTTGTACTCGCTCTTTGTCTCACGGCAGCGAGTGGCGTTTGGTTGAGGAGTCGGATCTGACCCAGTGCGGAGTGGGGAGTTCTCCCTCGTGGGACTTACTAGAATGGGTGGAGAACTCGGATACGTTTTAATGCATTAAATGCTTCCTCGCGCCGTATCCCATTGGAAGGCCTTCTTGACACTTTGAAGAAGAATTTGGTATGTCGCTTGCCACGGATGTCGGCAGAGGCGCGATCATCTGTCGGTCTCGACTTCCTTTTTCTGATGGCGGCCGGCATGTCGGTATAGCCTTTATTTTATGCGGTTGCCTCAATTCCCACGCTGATTGACTATAAAGCCTAGGAATTTTTCGGTACGACACGCGAAGCGCATTTAGGCTGGGTTCGAACACATGTTGTAGTTCCTTAGGATCTGGGCGGCACGAGAGGTGAGGATGTGGAGATTGGGCGTAGTAGATTTTACTGACGTAGTAAGTCTCATTATGCCTCCATAATTAATTTGCCTATCGCCCAAGGAACATTCGGTTTACTAGCCTCTAGTAGGTTGCTCCTGCGTTCTTGAGCCCGAACGGCATCACACGATAACAATAAGTTCCTTGAGCTGTGACGAAAGAGGTCTTTTCCTGGTCATCCGGATCCATACTGATCTGATTGTAGCCGGAAAATGCGTCCATAAAACTGAGAAGTTCGTGGCCCGCAGTGGCGTCCACGATGAGGTCTATCTTGTGGAAAGATGTCAACCGGGCATGCCTTGTTTATGTCGGTGAAGTCGATCTGAGTCGCGACTTGTCATTTGCTTTTTGGCGAGGACAACATTAGCCAACCACTCGGGATGATTACCATACGATTGCTCCTGCTTGGGAGAGCTTTGTTCCTCGTTGATGGCTTTCTGCCTTTCTGGCGCAAAGCTCCTGCGTTTTTGTTTGACCGGTTTGAAGGATGGGTTGGTGTTCGATACGTGGTGATTATCATTAGGATCGATTCCTCCCATGTCGCTGTTTTCCCATGCGAAAATGTCTTTATTAAAGTCTTAAAAGCGAGTGAGGCTTTTGGGGCCTCGGGTTGGTTGCGGGCGATAGGCGAGATGTTCGGGGTCGTCATCCGTGACCCGGTTCTAGTTCCTCAGGGGCTGGGTGGGTGAGTATCTCGTCACGCATGTCAGGCTCGTCTACATTCACGTTGTCAACTGCCCTTTGTTTCATGGAGGCGGTGTAGCATTCCCTGGCCACTCGCTGATCTCCTCGGACCATTCCTACACCATGTGTGGTTGGGAATTTGATTATCATGTGATACGCGGAGGGGATGGCTTTTATTGCGTTGAGAGAGGGTCTGCCCAGCAACATGTTATAAGCTGACGGGGCGTCTACTATAAGGAACCTTGTTGTCGTCGTCGCCTGGCAAGGGGGCTCTCCCAGGGTTAGCACCAGTTGAATCGAGCCTAATGGTAGTACTTTCTCTCCTGAAAACCCCCGCAGATGTGTGTTGACGGGATCTAGCTTTTCTCTCCCAATGCCCACATTTATCGAGAGGCGTCGCAGTATGATGTCAGCTGAACTCCCGTTATCAATTAAAACCCGGTGAACCGTGGTGTTGGCCACAATTGCGCGAACCACCAATGGGTCGTCATGGGGATGCTGGCATCCCTCCAGATCTGAGTCAAAGAACGTGATGGTGGTGGTGTCAGTGGCGACAACAGGTCTGACTTATATTTCTCCCATTCTGTTGATCACGATGCTCTGCTTAGTGGGCTTCAGGCGGAACTAGATTCTCCTCCTGCGAACCTCAGAGATCATGGTTTCCCAGGGGTTTGCGTGTTAGTCGTGGCTTGCCGAGGCGGTTGTTGTTGAGTCGAGGGCTGGTTCGGTCACGGGCACGACAGGTCTGATTAGGTTTAGTTCCCGGAGATATGAAACGTCGGAGGGTATCGCGTTGTGCAGTAAGTATTCTATCTCTCTCTTCGGTTGTATACAATTGTCAGGTGCGATGCGTAATCCTGTGGAACTCCATAATGCCCAGTGTTGTCTCTTGTGGCAGGGTCTGATTTCATCTGGGTTGGCCATCTTAGGAACTGCTCGTTTCGTACTTCATACGGGACACAGGACAACGAAATTTGTCGAGGGGTGAACGTTGAGGTGAGAATACTTGTAGTTGTGCACGTCGGGTGCAGTGAAGCCCGGACGATCCACGAGGTTCCCAGCCTTTTAGGGGATCGTTCACGCTCTTTCCTTAAGGGATTTCTCTTGGTAAGCTCATCTCTGGGGGCTGTCCTCGTCGTTTGTCTGTTGCACTTTTTTCTTTACGGGTGGAAGAACTCTCTTTCTTTGATATTAGGGCCTCTTCGCCGTTTATATATTTCTCTGCTTTGGTGAGTACCTCGGCCATGCTTGCTTGTGGGTTCTTCGAGATGGAAAACATCAAGTCCTTCGATTGCACTCCTAATCCTGCAATGAATGCTGTGATGGCGAATTTCTCATCGGGTATGTCTATTTTCAGGGACTCAGCGTTGAACCTTTGCACGTACGACTTCAGGCTTTCCTGCGAGCCGCAGCGGCGGTCAACGAATGTAACTCTGCGGCTTTCTATACGTTGCGGCTCCGATGAAGTAGGAGGCGAAACGCGATGAATAGTTCCACACGAATGGCGAGATGGGCCAGAAGAAATTACGTTGAACCATGCCAAAGATTTGGTCCTTTTAAGCGTAGTAGCGAATTCCGCATCGCCGCAGAGTCGATACCCATCAGCTCCATCTGATTTTTGTAAGTATTGAGGTGATCAACGGGGTCTTTGACTCCATCGAATGTTTCTATTTGTGGCATTCTGAACTTCGCCGGAAGGGGGAAGTGTAGCACCTTGGCTGTGAAGGGAGATTCGGTTTGTTGTACCAAGGTATCCATAGTGTCCGGGGCGCGTCCCTTAACCACCTCCTTCACACGGCTGAGCTCCTGTTGAAGACTCCGAAACCTCTGCTCCCATGTCTGTATCACTCACGGGCGGGGTGATGTAGTCGCCGTTCGCGGCAGTACTGAGCATTGCTTAGTTTCCTCCTCCTTGGCCAGATTGGGGTCCATGCCTCTGGATCCGGCTGGATTGTTTGGCCCGTCTCCTCGGGGAATGTCGTGGCCGCGTTGCTCCTCGTGGGGAGGAATGTTGTGGCCCCACAGGTGCATCCGTTCCCTCCTATTGGATCTTTATGCTTGCACGGTAAGTTGTTCCAATTCTTCCATCAGACGTTGATTGACGCGGCGAAGTGCTTCTACTTCGTTTGTATTGGTTTGTTCGCTCTCTTGTCGAAGTGCGCTATACGCATTGCGTGGATCCGCATCCTCGCGGATTAGGCGTTACTCACAGCGTGTTCGCCTGTCGATACCATCAGTAATTAATCAGTTATATTCGCCAAAGGCGTCGTTCCGCAGAGCGGCATGGCCCGATGATGCCTTTTCACGGGAGGCGAGCTGGAGCGCGTAGGGGGCGCGGGACTGGACCCGGGTTGTTGGCAGGCTGGGATGCAGGCCCTTTTTTAATTATCTGGGTTGAGATAGGGTCGTGTGGTGTTGGTGTTGAACTGCCGGCTCCGGACGTTGCTCCCCTCTGCAAGAACAGGAAATAATAAGGGGGGTCGGCGAGGGGCGTGCTTGGTGGCCCGCTCAGATACCCTAAGGTTTCCTCCTTAGAAAAAAAAGGCAGAAGCGTATGAGTTTTGCGTTTCGGCGGCGTACCTTTCAGATGGGTGGTCACGTATTTATAGTAGATGTTCAACCGGTTGGATGGTGATTAGAAATTCGCTTAAGTTTGACGGGATATTTGCTATTTAGTCTTTCTTATTTCGATCGGTCGAATTTAATTACGAGGATATAGAAGAAATTTATTTTGTTTGAGATAATCACTTAGCACCATATTGGGGATAGATCCGGCAGATGTCTGTTATTATTTTCTTCGCATTGATAAGATTTGGTTGGATCGACAGGATAATATATTCTTTAGAGGTTATTACATTTTACGTATGAACGATGTACAATCGATCACGTAGGATATGGAACTTCCCGGTCGTTCGGGATTGTCCTTTGAACCTGGCCCCTTGGGCCTTCGATTTGGGCCGGTACTGAGGAGCCTGGGTATTGCGTTGGGCGCATCACCTCTTTGGTCTGATCAGGTGGGCCCCTCTGAAGCCCATTTTCAAACCCCCTATCAGATTCTAACTTTTTTGTTTTGTTTGAGAACACAAAAAAGCAGCTCTCATTATAGAAATCAAGAATAATTTTCAAATAACATCAAAATGATGTTTTTGATTGCCTTTCTAAAACTGTTTCCAAAAATAGTTTTTAAAAACAGGATCCAGGCCATATGGTTCATTTGTATCATTATAACATGATTTGTCCTTAAAGGGAAGTTTCAATCAAAATCCACAATCATTTATGATCTTAAATGGAATTCCAATTAAATCATCATTGATACTTTAAATCCACCATCATTACAGGCACATATTAAAGATTTAGAGAGATTTGTTTATTAAAAAATATTGAATCCTTATTCTATTATTAATCATATCTATCATTATAACATGATTTGTTGTCCTCTAAGTCAAGTTTAAATCAAAATTCACAAAATATTATTCCAAGTGAAGTTCAAATTAAAATAACCATCATTGATTCTTTAAGTTCACCATCATTACAAATATATATAAAATATTTAGAGAAAATTTTTTTTTTAATATAAATAGATTATGTGGATAAATTCTTAATTTAGAACAAGTGAAATACTTTGTACTCATTTATTAATACAGTAATATCCAGAGTATTTGAAGGTTTTTTTGATATTTTACAAAATAAGGAGTTTGTTTTTAAAATTTTATTTTATTTTTGACAATTAAGCATTTTGTTATATATCTCTTTTATTTTAATTATTATAGGTGTTCTTATAATTATAAAATGTATTTAAAAAAAATAATTTTTTCAAAAAATAATTATAAAACAAACCTTTAATTTATCATTTTAAAGCATTTTACCTACATTTATAAGTTATCAATATAAAAAATGAAAAATCTAAAACATGGATATATATATATATATATATATATATCACAAAACCTAACCTAGTTTTCCTTTTTATCCACTCATCATTCTTAAGTGATGGATAATTTTTGGTCATTCTCAACCTAAAATAATTTATCTAAACTTATTTCTATCGAGCTTAATGATGCCTAAAAGACATGCGTGTGGGCTCGGAACACAAACCCAATAGACAAACCACTAACAAGGCTTAAGGTGGGCTTATGGGGTAGGCTTAGGAGCGAACCCAGCACGAGAGCTCCACCCAGTATGACATCCTAGTTATTCTAAGGCGCGAGCCCAGGGTTGAAAAGCCTAATGAGCCGGACAGGTAACAAGGACGGCCACCATCCACCAAACAAGACGTATAAAAGGGAAGTACCAATCTCTATGATCCAATATCTACTCATTAAGGGAAAATGGATCTCTCATGATCACGGCCCCCTAATTATCTTATATTATTCAGCTAACGATAAGAAAATAGGGATTCCCTACAAAATCGAGAAGCAACCATATCGCCGTCTAACAAAAAAAGTCGTAAGTGATGTGATAAATATCGAGCAATTCCACCATATAAAAAAAGATCTGTGATGTAGCCTTGCGCCGGCGGTGTCTTACGTTTCGTAAGAAATATCATGCTTAGCGTGAGAGGCGTTCGGCGCTTTCGCAGCCGGACCGTGCTTTTGTTCGGTGCGGGTCACGCGGGCTGGCCGGATGTTCGGTATCAATAGGCGGTCGGCCAACTCCGCCCAGTATTGATAGAGAAAACACCATCAAATATATTTCTTAATAAAATGATTATTCCATATTGATTTATATTATATTTTGATTTTCGTAATTTCCTCTTGCTTTCGATACAACAAATGTCATATGTATTTTGGCTTTTAATCGATTTATTATGTTATTAGTATATGTGTTATTTCATCTTTTATGTTTGTTAGCGATTTGGTATCAGTATTTATATTAATGTATAAAATTATTTTTTTTTTCAAAAAATATGAGGAAAAATAATCTAATTTTCCAACATGTAGTCAAAATTAGTGAGATATAATTTTGGTGTAAAATTTACAAATTCATAGAAAATGCTATCTAAAAAATATTTCAAAGATTAAATAATTTACTTCAACAAATTATTTTGATTTTTCAATTAAAGAAGAAACGTAGTATATTTTGTTCATTTTGAGAAAATGACAGGACGAAAATTTTCTTTAATTTCAAACCACCGTCTATGCGAGGTCAAGTGATGTGTCAACCAACAACTCCTTACCGCTCACAATTAATATTTTCCATCCTTCCAAACACCCACTTTCCCGGGATTGCTTATACTTCACTCTCTCCAGATTCCTGCTTACCTCTTCCACCCAAACCTACCCCCATCAGAATTATGCATTCATTATTGATTTCTCATTATATTAATCCCATTAAGTTTTGAGTTCTTTCTGCATTTACAGCGATGGGGTGCAGGAATCGCGAGCTGAAAATTCTGCAATGACCTTCGATGAAGGTGTCCATGGTACAGCAAAGGCCGTCAAAGCTCTTCAAGGTTTCAGTTCTCTGTTTTCTTGTTGTATTCGTATCCGTGGGTTTCAGATCTGGTGATCTGGGTTTTTGTCATTGATTTGTTTCGGTGTTTGACCGATTTCTACGGGATGGATTTGGATTGTTTTGTAGCCTTGAACATGTGTTGTTTGATATTATGCTTCATGAATTTGCCTATGAATGCATTTCTTTTTTCTGTTTTCTGTTACATTTATTGATGAGAAAAGGTTATTTTTTAATTTTCTTGCTTATGCATGTTGGTTCTTGAGCTAGAATTCATTGGTAAATGGGCTTTATCTGTTGGTTGAGTCCCTCTTCTGTTCAGATGTTGGTATTACTATTGATAAGGTCGATTCTGCGGACGGGGTTGGTCGGATTTTAAGTAATTTGCTTGTTTTATTTGAACTTGAAGGATTTGGTAATAGATTCCTGATTGCATCAAATTTTAATTTTCCCGGGATTTTCCGGAGGAGTAACTGTAATTGGGCGGGGGTTGAATGAGTTCAAAATGAGTCCTTAATGAACATGGGTTGGTTTTGTTCATTCTGCAGTTTTCTACTTACTCTTGATTATACCTGTACTCTGAGCATAAACCCTTTGATCAGAAAGTTGTTTGCTATAAATTGTGCTGCTGGATGTACTTAGTCTTAACAGATATTTGTGTGTGTTTGTGCTTGTTGGCTATTTTTTCAAAGTGTTTACTTTCAAGTAATTTCTCCATACCAGTGTTTATGAAGTTTGGGACATACAAATTGTTGTTTGGGGTCCTTTTTTAAATCTCCGTGTTGTCTGTTTCAGGAGCTGAAGAACTTGCGGCCTCAACTTTATTCTGCTGCAGAATATTGTGAAAAATCTTATCTTCATAGCGAGCAGAAGCAGATGTGAGACCACTTCCACTTACTATAAATTGTAGAATCAAATTTGCGGCATCATTAGTGTTTCATTTTTTTTCCAAAGACCATAGCATCCCCCTATTGTTGTTCTTATTCAGGAGTTCCTAGCTTACTGCATGTTTTTCTCCACACCTACACAATCCCAAATTGGAATTTCTCTCGGCAAATCTCTTAACAAGTTGCTGACCTCAATTTGGGGAATTGGTGAATTATTTAATTTCATCGATCTTGGTGATACAACTTATAGATAGTGGAGCTTAAGCTCTTACAGAAAGAAGTAGATCTTAGAACTCATCCCTCTTTATAGCTCAGATTCATGTATTTATCCGATTGCATTCACATGCAATAAGTTTTGTTTAGATCTTAGGTGCTCTTTTTCTTTCTCTTTCTTTTTTCTGGGTTGTACCAGAGAAGTGATTAGCAAGTGTGTATTAGGGTACTGGACAACCTAAAAGATTATGCTGTACGAGCACTTGTCAATGCTGTTGACCACCTTGGTACTGTTGCTTATAAATTAACTGACCTCCTTGATCAACAAACCTTGGAAGCATCAACCATGGAGCTAAAAGTTTCATGTATAAATCAGGTACTCTTTTGCACTTGATGGTTTGAATATATTGTTTTACAAAAAGGACATGGATAGATGCTAAATTTGGTCTGCCTATGTTAGAAACTTCTTACATGCCAAACATACATGGATAAAGAAGGTATCAGGCAGCAGCAGCTATTGGCTTTCATCCCAAGACATCACAAACACTATATTTTACCCAGTAAGATTAATTACTGCTAGCTTCTTTTAACTGTTAATTAGTATGACATAACCTATGATTTTTGTTTTTCATTTGTTTTCTCTTCTTGGTTTACTTTATGTGATGTACTCCAAGTTAGATTCTGTCAACAAAAAGGTGCATTTTAGCCCTCAAGTACAGAGAGATACTTGGCAGAATCATAGTCAAGCAAGACCTCGTATTCCTCCTTCAGGTAATTGGTACTTTTGAGTGTGGGCACCTCAATTTTGTCACTATTATAATGGGTTTAACTTTTCCCATATGCTTACTTATCCAAGGCATTCCATTCAGGTAGCGCCGCATCAAAAGCTCTTTCTTGGCACTTAGCCTCCAGAAACTAAATCTACCTTGAAGGGAATACAAATGCCTTTGAGGTTAAGTTTGGTAACTCTTAATATAAGTTTCACAGATGTCTATGTTGGTATATTATTGCTGCTAACTTTTTCCACAAAAGCTTGACATTTTCTAACATTTGCTTATTGTGCAGCACAAATGAGCCAGAAACTTCTGGAAAAACTTCCAGAGTCTTCCATCTACTGGGTATGCATGGTTGAAGTTACCCCTAACACTATTTTGTAGTTTCACTTGCAATTGTGCTGAGAATGGCTGGTGCATTCCCCACAGAGCATTGATAACACCTTCTCTTTTTTTTTTTCCATATAGATTCTGAAGAGAGTGTTCGGACAAGTGGAGGTCCTGCATCTAATGCAGTTACACAATCACTTGGCAATGTGTGGAGGGTAATGTCAAAATCATCAAGAACACAGACATGCCCAACATTCTTCTAAGTGCATGCTTGATATTCCACAAGATTAGATGAATATGTGCTTGGCGTGTTTTCTTGCTGGAGTTTACTTTTTTTCTAAAAGAAAAATTAATTTCAAACTCATTGTTCTTTATTTTTCCATTGAAGTGTTCTAAATCATGAAAGATGTATCCACATACATTTGTTGTACAAAATGTTTCTCTCTGGCCCACATCTCCACCAAACACTTGCTGCTTTCTTCCTTTGAATAAATCTTCTATGAAGTGTGTTGATGATTGAGGGTTTCAGTTTTGGACACATCTGGCTGAGTGAAAGTTAAGCAACATTCTCGGTTGTTTCTAGGTTATAGATTAGATAGTCCATTATGCATATAGGCATGGATATTAGGTGCAAATCTTTATTCTACATAATCAAATCAGGGTCATTGGACAAATTGAGAGAATTAATTTTGTTTTTGAGAGTGAATCATGTGGACAATTTTAGGTGATGAGGTAGTAGTGTGTGGTGCTAAGACATTGGTCATAGCTAACCTTCCCAAAGCCACATTAAAACAAAAAACAACTGTAAACAAGCAACTATGGGGACCTTTCCCAACTTGTGCTTTTATTAAAACTACAAGCTTACAAAATTATCTTCACAAAATTAAGTCCACCAACACTTAATCCAGAAGAGAATTAAACACGCTATGCTTTGTCTTGAATTACTCACGCTCGGTCTCTATGCAATGGATGAGGCTTTTATAAAGTAGCCTTCCCATTTGAATTTTGAATTCTAACCTTTGTATTCAAAATAGGAGCTTGGATGGTGGTTATGCAACTGCCATAGCCACCTATTTGAAGACACTCCTTCCCTACAAACGTATCCCTTCACACAACTTGTAGCCACAACTATCTAATGTTCCCTTTTGTGAGCCAAGTCTTGCCCCTCTAGGGTGCCCCTTGCCAACAGGTACCTCTTGTCAATAGTTGCCTTTGTAACCACCTCATGCAACTTAGTCACACATGCCCTTCTTTGAGCCACTTGATCCATGGTCATGGTCGGTCTTCACATTGCAAGCCAAACCCATGCCATGGTCTTTAGCCCTTTTTCATGTGAGTCAAGCCTACATCAAACACCTTGTATGTATGCTACTAGCCTATATCAGTTATCTTGCCTTAGCTAGACCCACATGTTCAACCATCTCTTTGATGCCTCGATGCGCACAGACATACACCCTTATGTTATCTCTAGGCGTCTATGACACCTAGGTGTTGTTTTTTATGTCTAATGAACCAACCTTTTTGAAGGCCCTCTTCTATCTTGCTCTTGTCATCCATATACCTACATGTCTACATCGCTCTAATTGCTACTATGGCTTTTGGTATCATGCCCAAGTTTCTCTTCACAATGACAATGAGCTGTGGCATTGTGCCCATGGTTTGTGATTTGTGTGCACAGGCATTATGTTCCTGTGCTAAGCATCCGTTGTGAGTTTGAGACCTTCCTCATTGCTGCAATAACACCATGCACTCCATGGGTGCTATTGTATGTGTGGGCTGTGCAGTGTGCATGGGTGCTGCATGCACGCCTGTGCGCGTCTGGAGTGCTCTACCAGCCAAAGCCTAAGTGTTGCCTTCCTCAACACTTTGCACTTCTGATTCCCTCTAATCCTCCAACACTTTGCTGCTTTCCCCAGTCCCCACATGATTGCTAGGTTTCTATCAATGAGGCCCTTCTCCACAAAGTTAAGAGTCAGTGGGCTAACAGTAAGTATAGGAAGTTTAATAAGGTGCCACAAAACCCATTATTTTCTGCAAGAGAGTTGCAGATTATGATTATTCTGTATCTCCTCATTGCTTCATTTTCTAATATCAGAGGGTAGTGGTGGACACCTTGTGTTGGAAAAATGGGGTTTTATGCTAACCAGGTACAGTACTTGTGCCTTAAGAAGTTCAGGAAAAGAGGTTGTGAATCTGAATATATTTGATTGAGATTTTGTGGTTTGGAGGAAAGCTCTGTCTATATAGGTTCTAGATGTTTAGGTGACCATCTATAGGAAGAACCAACCATTCAAGTTAAATTTGGTGATCTGTACAGGTCTTTCAGCTTGCAGAAGTGGTGTGATTAGAATTTTACTGGGAAAATGATCTTGACTGAGTTTCCCTGGTTTTGATAAAAGCTACAGTAATGGTAACTTTTAAGGTAGCAGCTCTGAACTTCCACCCCCTTCACTTGATCTTTTTTAATGACCATGGATTGCCATAGTTTGATGCACTTCATGCTGATGGTTCAAATACTGTTTTGGCCTAATAAACTTCATGATGGTGAGTCGGTGACATTGTTAACAGATACAGTGCATCAGACAAAGAATCACATGGTAGGGTTTTTGGTACAATGTCTGTTTATGAAACAAAAGACAAACTATTTGTTGTACTACAAAGGAATTCTTGGGTCATTTGTGGTCCCATTCTGAGATGTTCTACAAACGTTTTTTTTTAATTCTTATCTGGTAGGTTTTTACTCGGGTAGAGAAACCTCAAAATGGACTAGAACATCTTGGTTGCCATTTTTTCTTAGCAGAGATTATAGTTTATGAATGGAATGCTGATTTGGACATTGATACAATAGTAACGAGTGGAGTCTATGCACAAATATTCCCATGATAAGGGTGCAATATTTTTGTTTTTGGGTATAGACAAGTTTTGGATGTTCTCTTGAGACTGGATTAGTTTACTGATTGCCCCATGACTGTTAGATTACAATCATTATTATCTTCTTTTACATTTGTGGATGGGAATTATCTAGGTAGTGCTTTTAGAAAATATTGAAGTGATAGGGGATGTATTACTTCTGGATTAAATCAATATTGACTTGTGGCTGGTTAGTTTAACTCTGATCAGAAATCTGAGGGTAGAGCAGTTCATCTGAATTCCCCGTGGAATTGGTGTCTTGAGCAGATTTGATATGTGATAGATAGGTGCTGAGCATACTCTTTTGAATGACCCATGAGGGAATGGTGTAAAAGACATTAGTTAGCTAAGCGTCATTGATCGTACGTGAGTTAAAAGATTCAGGGGTGCTGAAGTTTGATTACTTCAAATTAGGCTGTTGGTTCGGCCAAGGTCTGAGGAGATAGTGAAGGAGTCACCAACTTTGCCGTAAATTGGAATTCTGCTTTGGATCATAAAGTTTATGGAGACTATTTTGGATAGTACTGATATCTTATGCTACAATATATAATGGTTTCTGAGCTATTGTACAAGATAGTTGTGAACTACACATTTGGCCTCAAATAGTAGCTATTAATGGGTTGTCAACATTAATTTACAGTTTTTATAGATATTGCTTGTTGGATATTGAACTATTGTTTATCCTCAAATGCTTTATCTTCTGACTAGATCAATGAAAGGAGCTATCATAGATTCATAGTTACAAAAATGTGGTTTTGCAGGATTCATCAGAGGTCACCAAACTGATTAGGCCATTCAAATCACTCGACAACCCAACCAGACGCCAAACTGCTCCTGCCCCTCCAGCCTCTCGGAGTAAAAGCATGCTATCAGCTTTCTTTGTCAAACAGAAAACACCAAGGGTATAACCAGAACTGCCTCATGATCATCACTGAAGCACGTCAGAGTCTCCAGCAACCCTCATAATCTGAGGAAACTCGTCCTAACCCGTCCCCAACAGCCTTTAATGATTGAAATTGATCTGTACTCTCTCATCCCTTTTCCGTAACAATGAGCAAGCTTAAGAGTCTGGTAATGAAGGCAATCAGATTTGTATACCCATGACTGAATTGCTGTGAGTAATGACTGCATAGACTGTTCTTGTGCAGATTACAGAAGCTGTAGCCAAATTCTATCTTATGACTGAAAAGTATGTACATTTAACTCTGGTATTGTTCTAAAAATGGTTTATTTTGTTAGATTTAGTGAATGAAATGAATGACATTCACTGAATAATTCAATTTTACCAAACAGGTCTTGATGCTTGAACTTTCTGTGTATATTGAGGTCAAAAATTTTTATTTTATGTAATAAAGCATATCTGCCCAGATCTCCCAAAGAGAAATATCATTGCTGAAGAAATTTTTAGCAGGGTCTGAGTCTTGCCAGTTGTTGCTCTCTGTAGTCTGTACCGTTTTGTGTCTCCAATGAAGGATATGGAATATTTTGGCCTTGTAACATGAGACTAGGGGGGCTGTTTGGTTTCTATTTTCAAGATCAGTTTTTTGTTCCTCTTTCATTACCATGTTTGCTTCTTGGGCAAGTTGTTTTGAGCCTTAGGGATTGTTCTCTCTCGAGAATTCTTTTGTGTAATTCTATAAGTCTTCTTGAGGTGGAGGGTATGAGTTGATTTTTTACAGGTCAGGTTCTGTCTTGTATACTTCCTGTATAGGGGGGCTTCCCGGCTTCATTCTTTTTTGTGCTTAATTTACAGCTTGCTCTTGCTTATCAAAAAAATATCAGTTTTTTTTTGTTCCGGAAAACATGGGAAATACTAAAAACTTGTTTAGCCCTCATTTTTCATTTTCTCCGTGTTTTCACAACTCATGTGTTTAAATGATACTAAAATGGTGTTGTATGTGCTATCAAAAATTGTTTTAAAGAACAGTTTAAAAAAAAAAGAGAAAAAAAAAAAAAAACAGAACTAAACAGGTTCTAGTTCTCCCTTTTTGGAAACAGAAAGGGAAAAGAAAGAATTTAGAAAAACTATTTTTAGAGAACACTTAAGAAAAACATGTTTGTAGAGTTTGGACAATCTTTTAAGTTCCTTTTCCTTTTTTTCTTAAAACATTTTAGTAATAAATTAATAAATTCATCAATGAATCATTCATTTATTTAATTGTTTTGACAACTAAATATTTTAGTTATAATATAGTAAATTATCCCTACTGGGACTTGAACCCGGGACCCCTCAACTTCTTATGTCTAACCTTTTTGAAACTTTGGGTGCTATTTCACATGAGCTAAGCCTAATAGACTTTGTATTTATTCTTTAAACTCATTATATTTGTTATGTTGATATAAAAATAAAGTGATTAAAAAATATATAAAATTTCAACTAATTCTGTTTATATTTGACTATATTTATTATTTTTAAAGGTAAAATTAAACATGAAAATTAAGTTTAATAGTTTTTCCTTTTTCTGAATACTTCTTTCAATGCAACCATACAGCCCAAATATCATAGATTTCACCTTTCTTAATTACTTTCTCCGTTAGCTAGGGTGGGCTACCTTTCTTAGCATTCGAAAATCCTGAGACGGTGTCGTTTCATTTTCTCCGTTCGTATATCAACATGCAACTGAAATCTGCCATGGATCCGACTCCACAGTGAACAGAACACAGAACACCGACACCTCCAGATCTCTCTCTTTTTCTCTCTCCACCGTCGGATCTGCTGACTCAAACCCCACGACTTTAATACAGGCGGGCTCACTGTCTTCACCATCACAGATCCAACTGTAACCTGGAAATCCCACACCAATCCCCATATCTTACACTCAATTTGCACATACTGTAGCTGTTGTCGCTTCATCTTCTTCCTCGTTTCAGCAAATTCCGTCGCTCAAATGTCAACTTCAATACACCAAAGACAGCAGCAGCAACCCCACCTCCACCATCCCCACCTTTCAAGCCCTAGCTCGATTTCCCCTCGAAATCCGCCCAATTGGCAACGACCCATGTCGATTTTCGGTCGGACGGGGCTGTTGGAGTCTCGGCATTGATGGTGGTTGTCCGGGATTCTGCTGCCAAACCCTGAAAAGGATGAGAATGCCGGATGGGTTTTTATCCAGGACCACGGTTTCGAAATGGAGAGACTACACGCTAGCTCAGGCGGCGGAGTTCGTGGGCAAGAACGGGACTGTGATTGTGTGTGCAGTGAGTCAGCCTTATTTGCCCTTTTTGAACAATTGGTTGATTAGTATCGCAAGGCAAAAGCATCAGGACAAGGTTCTTGTGATTGCAGAGGACTATGCCACCCTTTATACCGTCAATCAGAAATGGCCTGGTCATGCTGTTCTGGTTCCGCCAGCTCCTGATGCCCAAACTGCCCATAAGTTTGGTTCTATGGTATATAACAATGTCATTTTCCTTTGATTTTTCTTTTCTGTATATATTTTGTTCAAGGTTTGTTGATTATTTGCATTCTTGTTCATGGACCTTGCTATTTCAGTGCATGTAGGATTTTGGGAGTGAAGTTAGTAACTGATGAAATGATTTTACATGTGGGGTTCAGTTCTGTGGGCATTGGAAATCTGAACCAAAGATTTTAGCCAAAAATGTAAGAGGGTTTATTTCATTTGTGTGCTAGTGAAATTTTGAGCATTCATTATAAATGATTCATGGGTTTTGTTTTGTTATTTAATTGGTAATGGGTGTTTGTTTCAACCTGAACATCTTGCCATTTCATTAATCGGTGGTTTTTCATTTTAGATATTGTTTTGACATTAATTCAAGTCAAAATTTGAAAGCAATCAGATGTGCTCCGTGCTTTTAGGGTGTATTTGCTTGGTATATTGTTTTGTGCTTGAAGTTTAACAGTGGAAGAGTTGGAATATTCTACTTTGCATTTCCAGATTTCCTATTTCTTCTTTGTCAATACTGATGTTTTTTTTTTCTTTTAGAGTGTTACTATTGTATTGTGTTCTTTGAAATGTTTTTGATTGATTTCATTGCCCAGGGGTTCTTCAATTTTACTTCCCGAAGGCCTCGCCATCTGCTGAATATTTTGGAGCTTGGATATAATGTTATGTACAATGATGTTGATATGGTGTGGCTGGCGGATCCGTTTCCCTATTTGCAAGGGGATCACGACGTCTACTTCACCGATGACATGACTGCAGTATGTATACTGACTTCACTTTAGCTTTCAGTGTGTTCCAGTGCGTACTGTAAATTATTCATGTCATGTTAGAGTAATGGAATTGATTGTACTGTGGATATGCTGCAACATGCTGTTCAAAAAATCATATCCAATATCATCGCAGGAAAAATGAGTGAGAAAATGCTGGGAAAACCCGCTTTTCCTTTTGATATTAGAGGAGTTTTATGTCTGTGTGATCATTCAAAGGCCCAGTGTTTCTTCCATTTCTTAAAATATGAGTTAAATTCAATGTGATTCATGACAACTTTCCTCGAGTTTTTTCGTACAACATAAAAAATGGCATCACAAGCACACCTAATTTTTGACCTATCCCACCTGGTCACTGCCTTGAATCCTTGAATTGTTGCTCTTTGGCTATAGTGAGGAAAAATGGAAGGAAAAAAAATTTAAAGGAAAATAAAAAATTGGTTTAAACTTAATGTATTAATTCCATATGTTATATTCAAACTCATTTTATTTGTTTCTCTTTATTATATAAAGACTAAGAAATTTAAAAATATGTAAAATTTTGAGAAATTTTGATTATATTTTATTTTATTTTATATTTTCAATTGTGAAACCAAATATGAGAAAATCATTTTCCTTAGCATTTTTTTTTCTTTCCCTAGTACTTTCCGGATTCCAAATGGAGCATTTAGGTCTGCTTGGCGCCTTCCAATTCTATATACTGAATGACACCCCATTGATATTCAAAGTTAACCTCAAATGCCAATAAGGCAAGGACCATATATGATGGATTTGAGTCATGTCAGCGTCATGGGGGTAATGCCTTTATATATATCATAATACATTTTTCAGTTAAACAGATCTCATGGATTTTATTCACTTACAAGTATGCAATTTAAGTCAGTTTGAAGTTGGTCTTCTGCTTGTCGGACTCTTCTGCCATTTTGGTTGTCGTGTTAAGATATATACATATTTTCTCTTTGGGTGACCAGGTGAAACCTCTGAACCACTCTCATGATTTGCCACCTCCAGGGAAAAAAGGGCGGACTTACATATGTAGCTGCATGATTTTCATGCGCCCCACGAGCGGAGCAAAACTGGTCATGAAGAAGTGGATCGAGGAACTTCAAGCTCAGCCATGGTCGAAAGCAAAGAAAGCAAACGATCAGCCTGCTTTTAACTGGGCTTTAAACAGGACTGCAGGAGAGGTTTGTTCTGCTCACTTTCTTTTTATTGCATTCCCAGTATTCTCTGTAACTCAGTGTGCAATTATGAATTAGAGAACTAAGGTGGCGTTTATTTTTATTTTTTACTTAATGTTAAATAGAACTTTTGTTCTGAATAGTGCTTAGTAAGATTAAGTATTAGTCATTTGTTTTTTCTAAATAATCAACTTTTTAAATTTTTATCCAAAATTTTAAACAAAAACTTAAAAATATACATGTTTTTATTTAATTAGGCATCAAAACGAATCATGAGAGTTTCAATTGGATCATAAAGAATATGATTTTCTTATATTATAATATATAGTTTTCTTGTAGAAAAAAATTCAAAGCATTAAGGAAAAAAGTCAAAAGCCATTTTGGCTTATTTGGCTTTTTCTATTTAGCAAAAAATTTCAAAAATTTAACAATAAGTCATGAAAAAGTTATATATTGATGTTGCCTAATGCCTCCTACATTAATCATAAATAGGTTATATCTATAGAACAAGTACTTAATGAGATGGTTCGTTCTTTTTGGATATTAGTCCTTTTAAAACTGTCATATGTCGTATTATTAATTAATTTATTTCTTGTTTCTATTGGAAAGTTGCATATAGACAACATATGTTACTAAAATTATACTTACTCTTAGCTAAATTACTACTTGAATAATGAGGAATCATGAGACTTGACCTCAGCTCTCAAGTCGTATATCTCAAAACACTCGAAGGTTCCATTTCCATGCCATCCTTTTAAATATAATAGATGGCACTCCTTTGAAAAGAGCATGGTTGTTTAGATAACTATTATGGTTAGTATTTTGTTTCCTGATAAAAAAAAAATGCATATCCAATCATGTCCTATCCTATCCTATCTTGCTAATAAAACATAGATATAGGGTTTTACCTGAATGTTTTGAAGAACTGGCATAAAACAGAGGTTTTTCTTTGGGAAACCTCAATATTTGGAAATTTCGGAATAGTTTGGTTTGGTTGGTTATTGTTAAATGACTAACTCTCTTAAAGATCAAGCTTGTACGATTTGGGTTTGATATTAATAGCATGCCTTTAACACCCTCCCTCACGTGCGGCTCCATACCCGCACGTGGAGAGTCAAACAAACTAAATAGTCCTCCATGGACTTTTAAATCAACAAATGAGGAATAAATTGTAAAGAGATGGCTTGAACCCAAGACCTCCTACCAAACCAAGCTCTGATACCATGTTTAACAATCAACTCACTTAAAAGCTCAAACTTGTAGGATTTAGGTTTTATATGAATATCATGTCTTTCACAGTTATCATAGAGAACATGTTCCATGATGCGTTTACAAATGATGCTCCACAGTTGTGTTCCTATTAGGATCTCACTGGAACTCATGCGATGCATATGTTAGATATTCATATCAAACCTTTTTTTTAAAAGCTAAACACTTTAAGTTACATTATAGTAAACTGTCCCCATTAGGACTCGAACCGGAACCCCCTTCCCCCTCCACATGCCCTATGCCTTTTTTGAAACGGTAAGCGCTCTACCACTTGAGCTACGCATGATGAAACTTAAACTGTATAAAATTAGCTGAAAATCGTTGTTGTAATATTGGTTGGATATTTCATTCCTTTAAGTACAGAAATTTAGATTTTGATGATTTTTGGTTCAGGTGGATCTCTACCTGCTCCCCCAGGCAGCATTCCCCACAGGAGGCTTATACTTCAAGAACAAAACATGGAATTTTCAAGGAAGCCAAGGGGAAACATGTAATCATCCATAACAATTACATCACAGGTTTTGAGAAGAAGATTAAGCGCTTCCAGGAGTACGGGCTCTGGTTTGTAGATGATCATGCACAAGAATCCCCACTCGGTAAAATATAAAAACCCGAAATCCTTGTCTTCTCTTCTGCAGAACCAAGCAAAGTCATGGTTCAATCCTCCATGAAATGCAACCTACCAGTCAGTCAGTTCATGGCTTCTGCACGTAACCCGTCAGCCATGGAATTAAACAGGCGGGTGATCACCTTACACAACTACTCTGAATTCTTCCATGTTTTTTCGTCTCCCATACGAGAACTGCACCCTAACATCGAACTGCAGAATGGTATGGATTGATTGTTGTTTTATCCTTTACAGTCAAGGAAGTGTGAACTGTTTTGAAACTGATTCATCTCTGTATTCTTTACATTGCATACAGCATTTTACCAATCTATAACTGCTTCAGACTTTTCAATGCATATAATGTTTGTTACCTATCTTCCCAACTGCGCAAACCCTAATTTTTTTTTTCCCAATTATTGTTGAGATTCTTTTAGTAGCATGTTTTGTTCATGTTGTGTCGCTTACCAACAGATGGGCACCAGTTGGATTTAAGATACCAAATCTGTAATTTATAGACAAATAGGCTCCATTTGAAACCTGAAAAATAACAGAGAAAGGAAAAAACATACTAAGGAAAATAATTTTTTCATGGTAGAAAATATAAAAAAAAATTAAATATAATCAAAATTCCTCGAAATTTTACATGTTTTTAATTTTTTTTAGTCTTTATATGATAGATAGAAATAAATAAAATGAGTTTAAATAAACATATAAAATTATTTTATTAAGTTGAAACTTTTTTTTTCTTCACTTTTTCTCTTTATTGTTTCTCCTTAGTACTTGTATATGCTGGAGAATGTTTTTCATTCCTTAAATTTCGAAACAGTTTTTTAAGGTCATCTTTTAGTAGGGGCTATTTGGGAATCTTTTTTTTTTAATAAAGATTATTGATTAAAAAGATATGATCATTTTCATAAAGCAATCGAACTTCAAAAAACAGATTTCTGTTCAATAACATATTTCTATTCTTTCAAAAAAAACTTGAGACACTGTTTTAAGAAAACAGATTTCCAGATTAATGTTCTGAAAAAACAGATTCCTAGTGCGTTTAAAAACAGTTTTTTGACTAAAAAGATATGAGCATTTAATCAAGCAATTGGACATTAAAAACAGATTTCCGTCCAGGAATATATTTATTTTATTTTCAAAACCAAGAAAACAGATTAATATTTTTAAAAAACATATTTTTGTTTTGCGTTTGCCGGGAGTCGAACCCGGGTCTATTGCTTGGAAGGCAATTATCCTAACCGTTGGACTACAAACGCTGAACATTAAATTCATGAATAAATATAAAAAAAACAGAAAAAAAACAAGGTGAGCATAATAATAGGAGATAACCCATCTCAATTATTTTTTTCTCGGGAAAGTTCTGATAGAAAATTATTTTCCCTCAGAACAAGCAACATGGTCACAGAATTTTCCTTATATGAATGACTCAACCACCCAGTTAAATTTTGATAGGATGGGGCTTCATTTATCATCTCTTCCCAACTTTATTATGATTCCAACATCGTCAGTCTGTTTGTCCACACTCTGCAATCTCTATTATTAATTAACTCCCCTCTTTGGATTTTTTCTATAATCAATTTTTCAATAAAATATAACACAACCCATCTTGATCTTATGCATATAATAATATCAGATTGCAATAATTTATTAGTATCAATAGTAAAATTTTGTTTTTTTGTTTTTCTTTTTTTTATCTAAAGACCAAATAAATGGCATTAGAAACAGCATAAAAATAATTAACTTTGAAACGTTTCTTTTAATGTATAAAGTTGATGTTGTTAAGAGTTACTATTCTATTACATCCGAAGATAAATGGGGTAATAAATAAGATTAGAAAACAACAAATCCATAAAAAGAAAACTTTAACAAAATCATGATTTTATGATGAATTTATCCTGTGTAAGTAAGATGAAATAAATGACTAATATAATTATGAACAATTTCTCTATTTTTCAAAATTCTCCATGGGTAAAATTTGGTCCTTTTTTGTGTTTTTCTTTTAATTATTTTTACAAAAAGAATCACATTCATTCACTAATTGAATTTGAAAAGTAAGAAATTTGACTTAGTTATTCTGAATAATATTCTTTAGAGTTTGTTTGACAATTAGTATTTATAAATGTTTTTATTTTTTAAATGTTAAAAGATAAATTTATTTTTTTATATTAATTCTAAAGGTAGTTTAGTTCTAAAGCTTTGGGTTTTAATCTAATTATGATCGATTCAAGTTACTAAGGATTGAAAGTTTGTTTCGATGTTAACTTCAAGTCCATTGACGCAATCTAAAACATCCACTATTATAAAAAAAGTTTTTTAATATAATATCAATTTTTTTTCATATATTTATCCAGCTTAAAAGGAAGAATATAATTAGGATTTGAAAAATATGTCAAATAATACCAAAAGTTATGATTATATATTAATTATAAAAATGATGAAATATGGTAAAGTATGATAACATGATGGTTATTTTGATAACTATTTACTTGCATTATATCATAATATTCTGTTTATTATAAATTTATAAGAATTGAATTTTGAACTCCTATCCTTATTTTATTAGAGCTTTTAACTACTCATTTGAGATATGTCTTATTGGCATGATATTTTTCTATATTATTATGAATTAATTAAACTTTACATTAAAATTCAGTGACTAATATTGAAATATTTTGATAAGATGCATTTCTTTGAGAGGATTGAAAATTCTAATTAACTAAAGATACATTTGTATTGTCTCATATATTTCAAAATTGTAAAAGTAAATAAATATCTTAATAAATAAATTTACCTCACACATAAATCATTTCGTACAGCTACAACAGTCATACATTGCTAGATTTCATTTCTAGATTCTCCCCCCTCAAAATCTCCTACAATTTCTCATGCAATCTTTACCCCTTTTTTTTTTTCTAGATTATCCAATACTTTATAGTTTTTTTATTTTTATTTTTCTGTTGACAAATTGATTAAAATTCCATCAAAGTCCTAATCGTTGACAATCCATGACCACAACCCCGACAAAGTCTGCCTTTCTTCTTCCTATCTTTCTCTCTCTCTCTCTCCAGCTGTGCTTTTACACTAATCACAAGCATCTTGATTTTTTTGGTTAATTTTGGGTTGATTTCTCATCTGGGTTCCAGTTATAGAGGTGGAGTGTGGGAGTGGAAAGGGTATTTTGAGTGCTGGGGAAGTCTCCTATTATTGATCTTGATTTGTCGGTAGGTGTTCCTTTTTTTTTTTTTTTTTTTTTAAATTTGTTTGGGCAGCTTTTTCTGTGGTTTTACTTTATGGGTCTGTAAATGGGTTCTCTGGAAAATGGAGTTCCGGTGAAGAGAGACCCTCTTCTGCGCTCTTCATCGACTATAGGATTGGGTTTTCAGAGACCCATTTTGAGATTTTTGTTCTTCGGGAAGCTAGATTACCTCCAATGGGTGTGCACAGTGGCGGTGTTCTGCTTCTTTGTGGTTCTGTTCCAGATGTTTTTACCGGGTTTGGTAATGGAAAAATCTGGGGATTCATTGAAGAAAATGGAGAATGGCTATGGAGATTTGAGTTTTATCAAGAACATCGGTGGGTTGGATTTTGGGGAAGGTATTAGATTTGAGCCCTCAAAGCTCCTTCAGAAGTTTCAGAAAGAGGCTGATGAGATAAATCACTCTTCTGCTCCAAGGCTACGGCACCGTTTGGGATACAGAAAGCCCCAGCTTGCTCTGGTCAGTATTCCCACTTTTCTTATTCTGGGTTTTCTATAATTTTGCTTGCTGCATTTTGTTTGGCATTTGATGTGTATAATTCGACCAATTGATTATTGCTGTGTTTGTTTTATGGATTTTTTACCAGTTTATAATTTGTTTGATTTTGAAGATATTGTACTACTTTATAATTTGTTTGATTTTAATACCTTTGTGAAGGTTTTCCCGGATCTGTTGGTTGATCCACAGCAGTACTGATGGTGACTGTGGCATCTGCATTGCTGGAAATAGGGTAAACTATTCAGGTAATGCAAATGATTCATGGATTTATTATAACTTTGAAGTTTGAATTTTGGGTTTTGAGGTGAGAAAATGTTTGTTGTTTGAACTTCCAATTAAAATTCGTTTGTATTGTTTTCTACTTGTTATGGTACTGGCTCCCTTTTTAAAGTGTCTTTGCATAATGTATTAATCAATCAAGTGCTGGTTTGCCAAATCAGGTATGGTGTGCTCCTGAAGCAATGTAAGCAATTCTAACTGTTTCATCTGGAAATGATTTTTGACAAGTCAACTCCTAATTAGCATGTGGATGAAGTAGATTTTGTAGGAAGCGGTGTAAGGGTATATAACATTCTATTGTGAGGAAGTTTGGTCTTTGTTTTCTATTCAAAGGTTGAATGGGCATGGGCATGGATTTGTCTGAAATCTGAATAAAATTAGATCCCACGGCACTTAGGCAAAATATCTGGGAAGAAAACTTTACTTATAAAACAAATTGTGCCAGAACATATGAGTCATAAAATTTAGGCAAAAGCCGAACAGGAGTGATAACTTGTGGAGGGAGGCGGAGAAGTGTATCATAAATTGTTGGGCATGAAACTCTTATTTCTGAAACTACTTAGAAGTTAAGGAAAGAAAATGGGATTTAATGTTTCTTTTGGATAATGATGGAATCCAGATCAATTTTTTCTTTAAAGTAAAATGGGAGTTTTAGATAAGGATCTCATGCTCATACCTATTTCATGTTGTGTCAAAATGAGTACATTTGGTGAAATGGAAAGATCTGGTCAATATTAATGTCTACAGTTGTCTTCTGATCTCTGTGCTGTATTGTAGTGGTAAGTACTAGCAGGGTGTAAAACTCTATGATTTTAAGACTGAAGACAAGAGATGATATGTTATGAATTATAGAGGGTGTTGTTGGAACCATTTGGCCATTGCTAGATTTGTCTTTTTGGTTTAGCATATACCTATTTTCCCTTTTTAATCAGATTCTTTATGGAGGATAGTTTGCTGTTGGAAGGATTTCTTATCTTTCATGTAACTTGCTAGCAGTGAATGAAATGATTGTTTCTGATTTTGTTTTTTTAAACCAGTCAGATAAATTGAAATCATCTTTGGTCTATATGTGTTTTATTTCCTTTTTTTTTTTAAATGTATTTGTTTACTTTTTTCAGGTTTATTCACTTAAAGATGGCCCTGTAAATGCCATTTGGAGAAATGTAGGAATTCCAGTCACAATTATCAGAAATGTTGGCAAGTCAGCGGCTGTTGTAGACTGGCTAAGGTACTCTTCTGATCACAGTTATACCTTATCATGACTAACTGTTGTCTCATCTCTTTGTAGCTACCTAGCTCAACCTTGGTTCAATTTTTCTATTTACATTTGATGTCTTTGTGATTCTGACGTCTGCTGTAGGGCCATCCTTAACTCATGTATGTTTGGGGTGAAAAATTATGGTGGACCAAATCAAGTTCCCATATATCCATTGCTACCATGTTTTTTCCTCTTGAAATTGCCTTTATCGTCTTACCTTTTCTTTTTTTTTTTCTCCTGATAGGTAAATTTTTTTTCCCAATTGAGCCTACAGCTTTCCCCATCCTTTTGCTACTTGACCAAGGCATCAAGGGCTATATCATGTCACTATTTGGAAAGTATTGCTTTGCCAAATGGATAATCTTGACTACTCCAGTCGTTATTTCGATGTTGTAATGGCTTATCCTTCTATATAGTTTGTTTCTAGAGTTGACTTAAATGCATTCACATATTTGGACAGTATGTTCATGCCACATCTGTTCTGGTTTTGTTGCTAAACCTGGACACATGGTTTGATAGATTGAAATCAGTTGATTGTGGTCATATCTAATTAATACTTGCTCTCTTTGCAGTTATGATGGCATAGTTGTGAATTCTTTTGAAGCCAGGAGTGTTGTTTCTTGGTAAGTTTTGTTATATGTATTTTTAAAAGGATGAACTTTCAAATATTTATACTATGACTGGAATTCTTTGCTTCATTGGCATACCCCTATCCCATGGCTTTCTTGGCTAGAGATTTGGTCCTATTATACCACAGTTGAATCTATCTAAACTGTATGCTCAATCAAAAGACAGTATCTGGTTTTTCTTTTTGAGATTTATGTTAGGGAAACTTCAGATGCTTTAGAAACTTGTCTGAGATGTTAGGTTTTAATTTCCTTTTTATTTTTTATTTTTTCATCTCAGATTATTTGTTAAATTGTAGTTGTTGGTACCAGGAAGTATCAAGTCAATACCTCATGTAAAGAGTTTGGGTGAAGATTGAATAAATAAAACTCATAAGTATCTCTGGGAATGTTAGTTGTTGTTTTCTGTTTTTTATTCACCCAAGATGTTTTTCTTCTTTTGTATCATGTTGACTTATTAGAAAGGCTGACTAGATTGGATGGAATTGCTTCTTTTTGTTCTGGAAAGACCAATAACCACATCATTTGAATGAGCATTTCGCCTCAGCTTGAAGGGGCTACCGGGGACAAGGACATGTAAAAAGGCAATGCATATCTAGATCGTGAAAAATAATTTATTGGTTTATCACAAGATTTAGTTGGGGATATGGCCTCAACAAATATATTGGAGAAATAAGGTTTCCATACCAGCGCTAGTGGATGGCTGCATTTATAGGTTGAGAAAATTGGTAAACCTGGTTGTTTGCTTAGTGTTCTTTTGGGTTGTTTGATAACAGGCACCATATCATTGGGCTTTGGATTCAGTAATATGTATAGATGGATCCAGAGGCGCGTGTCTCCCTACTATTGGATCATGAGTCCTGTTTGCTTCTAGTTATGATGTTTTGATATTTGTATGGGAACTTTCTGCATGTCTCATTTTTTTATGCGATCTTGGATCCTTTTTGCAGTGACATGGATGCTTTCAATTGGTTTCTTTTTTATTTGATCTTTTTTCACTTTTATATTCTTTTTAAAATATCTGTAGCCAAAAACTTGTCTTTGTGAGGAGGTCAGTTTGTTTGTTATATTTGTACCTGATATTTGTTGATATTTCAAAGCTATTTCTTCCATATCCCTATTCAATTGAAATGAATGATTTTACTGTTACAGTTTTGTGCAGGAACCTTTCAAATCTTTACCACTTATATGGACCATCTCTGAAGGGACACTTGCTACATGTTTGAGACAATACACTTCAACTGGCAAGATTGAGCTTGTAAATGACTGGAAAAAACTCTTCAACCGTGCTACAGCTGTTGTCTTTCCAAATTATGTCCTGCCGGTAATAAGCTTTTGGTCTTGTAGGAATTAGTTGTGTCCCCTGGTATCCTGTTCATAATGGTTTCATGTCTGTCCAGAACTCATGCTTTGAAGTTTGGTTCTGAGATTGGTCCTTTTTCTAGCATTTTGATCTGTTTTTCCACCTTCTGCAGATGATTTACTCCACATTTGATTCTGGAAATTATTTTGTTATTCCGGGTTCTCCTGCTGAAGTATGGGAAGTGGATAACTTCATCGCATCACATAGAGATAGCCCACGTGTGAAGATCGGTTATGGACCTGATGACTTTGTTATTGCACTTGTCAGAAGTCAATTTTTGTACAAAGGTTTATGGTTGGAGCATGCCCTCATTTTACAGGCCTTATTGCCACTCGTTGCAGAATTCCCAGTTGATAATAATTCCAACTCTCATCTTAAAATCATTATCATCAGTGGAAATTCAGCTAATAACTACAGTGTGGCTGTGGAGGTATGGTTTTGCATGCATGTAGATTTTGGACTTAATTCCATTTGTGGAGTGGTGTTTAACATCTTAATGTTCATATTTCCAAAGGCCATTGCTCTTAATTTACGATATCCAAGGGGTGTTGTAAGGCACATAGCCATTGATGAAGATGAAGCAGACAATGTTCTAGCTGCTGCTGATATATTGATATATGGATCTTTCCTGAAACAATGCATTTCAGAGCATTTTGATAAAAGCCATAATTTGGGAAACCCATCATTGCCGGATCTCTCCATGATTAAGAAATACGTGCTTCCTAAATGCTGCTTTCTTCTTGAGGCATCTTTATTAATCAGTGAAAATATCTATCATAGATACAATTTTGATGGTGTGAGAACCCTCTGTAACACCCCAGACTGACAAATCCTTATCCAATACTTAGCTTTGAATGCAGAAATGATTTATATTGAGCTTGACTTTGTTGCATATCTTTTGTTTGATAATGGTGCGTTTTTCTCATGTCCTTGATCTACAGTCCTAGTCTGTATAGCACCTTCAACTTGATCGAAAGCTCTTTTTTTGAATCATGATATCAACTTTCATTAGGTGTTTTTAACTTAATTTCGTTAGGAAACATCAGGGTGTGGTTATGAGCTCAAGGCAGGAACTGATTAAAATATTGGCTGGGATGGGATTACATAAGGAAGAACTAACCAAACTATTACACGGGATCTCTGTGGGAGGAGCAAACCAAAACATTGGCTTCAATCTTATGGGAAGGAAATAATTAATATGTAAATGGATTTAATATTGAGTGCATGTTTGCATTTGTATGAATATGATTTTAAGACATCTTTAAAGCATCCTGATGGTGAATTATATTTATTGTACTGTTTTTAAGTCATCCATTTATTGTATACTTTTACTTAATTAATTAGTTTTTTTAATGCAAATTTTAGAAAACTACTGACTACATTAACAATAACAATTAGGTTGATGACAGGGTGAATGGCTATCTTTTCCCAAAGGAGAAAATTAGTGTTCTGACTCGGATCATATTGCAAATGATCTCTGAAGGGAAATTATCACCATTAGTTCATAATGTTTCATCACTTGCAAAAGACACTGCAAAGAACCTGATGGTTATGGAAACTGTTGAAGGGTATGCTTCACTGCTTGAAAATCTCCTCAAGTTCCCATCTGAAGTTGCATTTCCCAAGGCTGTGACCGAAATCCCTCCCAAGTTGAAAGAGGAATGGAAATGGAATCTATTTGCTGCAAGTGCACATTCAACATATGCGAATAGAACTTTGAGAAGTCTCAGATTCTTAGACAAGTTGGAGGAGCAGTGGAGCCAATCTCAAACAGGGGGTTCTGGTTCTGTGATTGCTATCGATGAATCATTCCCATATGATATCTGGGAGGAGGAGAAATTAATCGGAATTGCTAATGCTAGAAAGCTAAGAGAGGAGGATGAGGTAAGAGATGTTGAGGGCAGCATTATTACATGTCTTCTTAATTTGGGTTGAACAGCAACATGTGTTGTCCATTGTTTATGTTGACTGGGATTTGACATTGTTTACAACCCGGCATGTTGACTGCCCATTCCGATTGATGTGGCAGTGGTTATTTCAATTTTTATTTTCATGAAAGGATGATGAGTTTTGGTTTTAAATAAGAGTGTGGTGTCTTCCATGTGAGTCAGTGTGTGGATTTGGAAAAATGCTTTTTGGATTCACCATGGTAGATATAGCTTATGATTATGCCATATGTAGTATTTTGTAGTAGTGTCAACCCTCTGAGATTGTTTTCTTGGGTATTTGATGTAGTTGAGAGATAGAACTGATCAACCTCGTGGATCATGGGAGGATGTATATCGCAGTGCCAAAAGGGCTGATCGGGCAAAGAATGATTTGCATGAAAGAGAAGATGGTGAACTTGAAAGAACAGGTCAACCGTTGTGCATCTATGAGCCTTACTTTGGTGAAGGCACTTGGCCTTTTTTGCATGGTACTTCACTGTATAGAGGAATCGGGCTGGTGAGTTACAAATGATATTAATGTTTATATGGATTCCTTCTTGTATATAAAATTGATGGGATCAGTGATGGCCTTCTATGCTAGCCTAGTTATTTTTCTTACAATTGATGGAATATAAGTAGAAGTTTTTTTTTTCCTCCATTGATCTTGATCCATGGAATCTTGATTGTAGTCCACCAAAGGTCGTAGACGTGAAGCAGATGATATTGATGCACCTTCTCGCCTTCCACTTCTTAACAACCCTTACTACCGAGATGCCCTTGGAGAATGTGGGGCCTTTTTTGCAATCGCTAACAGGGTTGACCGCATACACAGGAATGCTTGGATGAGGTTTTCAATCTTGGAGGGCCACAGCAAGGAATGTATGTGATATCTTCTGGTTCTGAATACTTATATCAATTCCATGAACAGGAATTTTTCAGTCCTCAGTGTGTTTCAGGTTGGTCTTGTTAGCATTGTAGGTTGGCCCTTTGTTCATGTTGGCGAGACCCTGTATGGTGACTGTTGAGACAATAAAGTCTCATATTTGATGGGTGGAGCAGATACGATGATACTCATCTCAATAAATCCAGATGATGGTTGAGTTGGTTCATTTGAAATAATGGCCTGTTGACCAACTTTATGTACCATCTTGAAAATTCTTTATCTTCTGCTGTATACTGGAGATCTTTTAAATTAGGAAATAAGAAAAAAGTACAAACTATGCAAATTTTTCTTGGAGAAAAACACCTTTGAAGAGCTTGTATGATGCAATAGGTTGTAAAGGAAGATCTGCATCCCTTACATACCGACCCTTTTGGTTTAGTATCTTGTGGTTTTGAGCAGCAGCATAATTTTTTTGTGGCTAGTTTGTTGCTATATATCTGATTTTGGAAGCTAAGCAGGCATCATTGTCTAAGATAGCTGAAACTACACTGTTAAATGCCATCCAAGCACGAAAGCACGGGGACACACTCTACTTCTGGGTTCGCATGGACATGGATCCTCGAAACCCTTCACAACTGGATTTTTGGTCATTTTGTGATGCTATAAATGCTGGAAATTGCAAGTAAGGCTTGTTGGGTCTATTATATATTTTTTCCCCAATACCTATTCTGACCAAACAACGAGCTATTATTAACGTTTGACTCTCCCATGATGACCTCAATGGCATAATGTTTGTAGGTTTGCTTTTTCTGAGGCTCTAAAGAAGATGTATGGCATAAAGCGGGATTGGGATTCCTTACCACCTATGCCTGTCGATGGAGATACATGGTCTGTCATGCAGAGCTGGGCTTTGCCAACCCGATCCTTCCTAGAGTTTGTAATGTTCTCAAGGTACTGGATATAGATTGGTGACATACAAGCAATTTCCCTCCTTACCATTATCAAAATAGTGGTTGAATATTGTACCGTCTGCAGGATGTTTGTGGATGCATTGGATGCACAGATATATGATGACCACCATCAAAGAGGGCACTGCTATCTGAGTTTGTCCAAAGTAGCTAGGACTTACGATAATTTTCTTGTTCTTTCAATATAGAAATTTCCATGATGCCTTTTCTTCCTTGTATTTCTGTAATGAGAATTTCTTTTTTGACTCAACAAATTTATCACCTCACACACAACTAGAGCTTACTGAATATTCATCTTAAAACATTTGGAATGCTTGCTTTCCTGGCCATAGCTTTCCTCTATGATCGATTATTTTTCTAAGGGAGAGCAATGATTGATTGTTTTTCTTGTGGGTGAAGAATTTCCATGTTTATCTTTATTGTCTGAAGAATTTAAGAACTCAACATGAATGCTAAAAATGTCTTTATCCTAAGCTACGACGATAAGTTAACACTGTATTGAGAAAAGAATAGGAAATAAATAAAGAAACAAAAGAAGGAAGATGAGGGTCTTTTTCTAAGTGTTGTGAAAAACATTGTAGAATCCTTTGAAATGCTTTGAGAAACAAAATGTAATCTCAGGATTATCTGATTAACAATGCCCTCTTCATTGAGGGCTTTGGTTTCTTTTTCTTAAAAAAAAAAAATCAATAATAATGAGGCTGCCATTAAATTATATTGTAGAAATCACATAATGGTTTTTTCCCTCCTGCAGGACAAGCATTGCTACTCTCGGGTTCTTGAGTTACTCGTAAACGTTTGGGCATACCACAGTGCAAGGCGAATGGTGTACGTGAACCCTCAAACAGGGGAGATGCACGAACACCATAAATTGAAGAACCGTAGAGGTCATATGTGGATAAAATGGTTCTCATACGCGACTCTAAAGAGCATGGATGAGGACATGGCTGAGGAGTCAGACGATGAACACCCCATGAGGAGAGGTGGTTTGTGGCCTCAGCGGGCGAGGATCTTCTGGCAGGGTGTATGTAGGAGAGGAGTCGGAGAATCCAGAAAGAAGAGAGAGGCAGCAGCAAGGACAAGCTCTCGAGGATGAGACGACGATCCCACCAGAAAGTTATTGGGAAGTATGTGAAGCCTCCACCTGAAGAAGACATGGAAAATTCAAACTCAACAACGGTATAGAAATTGGAGTTATGGGGCTTTTGGTTGACCCCCTTGAAAGCTAGATTCTAGTTGGATCATTCTTTTTTCTTTTCTTTTTCTTTTTTTTACTTCATATTTAACCTTTCTTTTATTCCTTAATTTTTGTCGAAGGGAATGCATAGATTCATATTCCATTCTGTGTGTGAGGGTTTGTATCTGGCATTAACTGCATCTCTGTGATCATGAGGCTTCTAGATACTTCCAATATGCAAAAATGTATACTAAGTGCTTTTCCCATTCTGTGCCAATTTCTTCTTGATCACTGGTTCATAGGCTCAAAAATATTTCACACTACGTGCATAATGGATTTGTATATATTATTGGCTTCAAAACCAATGTTTGATGAATGGTTGCATTTATGATTGTGTTGGGTGAGGATTATTATTATTGTTATTTTTAATTTTTTTTTATTTAACTTATGTTCATTTTTATATATTATATTATAGTATTATGTTATTATAAAGATTTGATCATGCGTTCTTTTGAATGCCCTTTCTACCCTTTTATCACCGTTCTTACAAGGATTTGATCTTGTGTTCTCTTGCATGCCCTTTCCATCCCTTTACAACTTAAGGGCGAGTGAGGAGGAATTAATGACTAATGTATGTTGATAATAGGTTTATGGCCTTCTTTGTTGCATGTGTGGCTTATGATAAAAAGGTTATCCACATATGGGTTTTTTTTAGAGAACATCCTTTAATTGATTTTCATATGTTTTCACTTGTTTTTTGAATACTGTTTTTTTAATAATATGAAAAACAATTTCTTGCAATCTTAAAGTCAAATATCTTATGCTGTAAGTAAATATCTGACTTGATCTTTACATTAAGCAACAATTAAATTTCTCCATAATATTTATTATTACATCCAAAAATGGAATTGTCCTTGGCTGGGCTCCAAAGTCATAAGCAGATTGTTTGGGAACACTTCCATGATAATGGACATGGTCATTCCATCTTGTATGAGAAAATTCCTCATCAATGTAATTCTAAACACATATACATTTTTGTCAATAAGACCTAACTCAAGTGGTTAAAAGTTTAAACGGACGTAAAGAGGAGAGGGGTTTAAGATTTAAGTCCCAATGAGGACAAATTTATAAGAAATAAAATACTATGATGTAATGTAAAGTGAATAGTTGTCAAAAAAAAAAACAGCTTATGTATATGCCGAGTTATCCTTCACTCTAATACCCTTGCGTTATTTCTTGAGCTATAACTGCATTTGTTTCCGTTACTATCACATCCATTTAATACCTCATATTGTCATGAAGCACAATGTAACTATAAAAATAGATTAGTTAGGTTTTTTTTTTAAAATAATTTATTAATTTTATTTGAATAAAAAACATAATCTATTTTCAAAGAAACATATATTTACTTGTACAAGAAGTTTTTTTTGATATCTATTTGCTTTGTATATTAAATTGTGGTACTTTGTTATGATTTGCACAAGTTACATAAATAATTATAATATAAAATATAAGAGTGCATAAAAAGTTAGACGCAAATAATTATTGGATAAGATGTAAGAGTTCGATCTTCACCCACCATTTAACTCAAACATGAATTAAATATTGTCGAGATTGGATAATTGAATAGAGTGACAAAATTCAAACATGTTTTCAAATTCTTGTCAATAATAAAAATTGTAAGATGATTTGCAACATGTTAAATATTGTACAAGAAGAGTGCATAAGAAGTTATGCGCAACTGATTATTGGATGAGATATAAGAGTTTGACGTTCACCCACCATTTAACTTAAACATGAATTAAAAATTGTCGAGATTGGATAATTGAATATTGACATTTTAAGTGCACGTTCCAAGTTACAGTCCTTGATGTTTGGATTATGATTTTGTTCGAACCATGCTGCAGTGCGTTTGAACTCTCTCTGTGAGACTAAGTGTGTGTAGAGCAGATATGATATATTTTGCAATAAAGTAGAGACACGATTTTTATGTGGTTCGACAGCTTGCCCATGTCTACGGGGTTGTACCCCGAATGGGATTTGCATTTGATATGAGTTCAGGTTTGCCATGAAATTAGTTTATGTGGAATGGCTCTCTCTTACATCCGATCCTTCTTGAGAAATCCGATCACTCATGGTGGATTCGAATGGAGTACTATGGTCTCGTTCTCTATAATATCACACACCCATAACCCACAATACATTAAAATAAGATGAAAAATATAAATACCATCATCTTTCACCAAAGGTGAAAGACTTGTAACGTGAAATACCTCAATCGAGTATTTGCACTTCGCACTTTCTCAGCACGTCCGGACTTTACTTGTTCTTCTTCAAGTTTTGCTCTTGGAATCCATGTTGAGCATCTTCCAAAGCCCTAACTTTATAGCCTATGGATTCGGTCTTGGAAGACTAGATATGGCTAGATCATTATCCTAATATGACTCTAACCCTACCTTATATTTTATATTCATTCCTTTAAGCTATCATTGCAGAAATATGAAACTTGCTAATCAAGTATCACATTTAGAATAGAATTCTAATTTGTTTCTAATTCCGGTTTGATAGTTTAGACATCCAGATCTTCTATGATTTGATCGCTATCCACTTGCCAAATAGATTCTAGGTCTATTGGTAACTTGCTTCCCAAGTTCCTTGGCTTCCAAGCTAGCAGACTCACACGTGTCCCCCGGTTGCTTTGCTTCTAGTCCGGGTTTCCTATATATGGTACGTCCTTACAGCACATGATTGCCTTAGTCCGAACTATTTCTTGGTCCAAGGAAGGACTTCACCTCTAATTCTTCAAATCTTCATCATCCTCAAATTCTGAAGACACCATCTTCTTGTAAAACACTTGAGATGAAGATATGAACAATTTGAAACCCAACAAATACTTACAAAATTCAAAAATGTTTTCGAATCTTTGTCAACAAGAAAAATTGTAAGATGATTTGCAACATGTTTTCCACAAATATTCATACCCAAAAGTCTATCACAAGGTTCATACAATCTTCTTCCACAAGCGTTATGTAGATTTGACTATAAATTTCCATCGATCCAAGCAACAAAATTTCATACAGCTGTAATGGCACACCGATATTCTCTCCCTTCATTACCC
This sequence comes from Tetrastigma voinierianum, assembly GCA_016808115.1. Lineage (NCBI taxonomy): Eukaryota > Viridiplantae > Streptophyta > Magnoliopsida > Vitales > Vitaceae > Tetrastigma > Tetrastigma voinierianum. The sequence goes on from JAEQBH010002611.1 coordinate 269,436, forward strand.
CTCCTCTGTTCTCTCTTTTTGGCCTCCATCTTGAACGCCGATGCAGGTAATATAACAACTTATTGGGGGCAAAATGTGAACGAGGGCAGCTTAGCTGATGCCTGCTCGACTGGAAATTATGGAATCATCAATATTGCTTTCTTGAATGTTTTTGGAAATAATCAGACTCCGAGCCTGAATATGGCTGGACATTGTAGCCCCAGCACTCAGAATTGCACTTGGTTGAGTGATCACATAAAATCATGTCAGTCTCAAGGCGTCAAGGTGTTTCTTTCAATTGGAGGTGGCAGTGGAAGTTATACTTTGGTCTCTGTCGATGATGCTAAGTCCGTTCTTTTTTAATTTTTTTTATACTTATTTACTTTGCATTACATCATAATACTTTGTTCCTCACAAATTTGTATAAATTGGGACTCAAACCTTGGATCCCTCCCCAGTGACGGATCCAGGAATCTAGTTCAAAGGAGACATAAATTGATGAACTTGAAACTATAGTATAATGGTATAGGATTTTCCAAATCCGAGGGGGGTTCAAGTCCACCTCTTTACAAGAGAAAAAAATTAAGGGGGGCATATGCCCCCCTATGCATTACCTAGATCTGTCATTGTCCCTCCTCTCCCTGTGTTTGTGAGCTCTTAACCATTTGAACTAGGTCTTATTAATTCTTCCATGCACTAATCTCTACCTTAATTTACATATATACAAACCATGTTAATTTCATGGGAGTTTGTTTTGTATATCCTTGTATGAAGCATGATATTCTTATTAAATTCAAATCGAGTTGGTAGTCCAATATGGTATTAGAGCTTTATCCGATAAGTAGGAGGTCATGGGTCGAGATCTCTCTCTCTTTCATGACTTTGTCTTTGTTCACGTACAAGTTTAACATTAATTAATTGATGCGATGCAGCGAAGTTGCGACATACTTATGGAAAAATTTTCTCGGCGGTTATTCAGACTCACGACCGTTAGGACATACAGTCTTAGATGGGATTGATTTCGACATAGAAGGAGGCACAACCCTCTACTGGGACGACCTAGTGAAGGGTGTGGTGGGATACCGCAGCGAGATTGACACGATTTTCAATGGCATCTCACAGTGCCCATATCCGGATGCATGGATGGGCACCGCCATAGCCACAGGCCTATTCGACTATGTTTGGGTCCAATTCTACAACAACCCCCCTTGCCAGTACGTGACAGACGCCAACAACCTGATTAGCTACTGGAACAGTTACTGGACCAATATTGAAGCTGATAAAGTATATTTGGGGGTGCCGGCAGCGCCAGGCGCGGCATATTCCGGTGGCTACATCCCGCCGAAGGTGCTTATCTCCGAGGTCCTGCCGTCCGTCAAGACTTCTTCCATGTATGGAGGTGTAATGCTTTGGTCTAGATATTGGGATACCACTACTGGCTATAGCGATGCTATTAAGTCCAGTGTCTGAAACTCTTTCCATATAGATATATATATCCTGCTGCTATATGTATGTTTGCTTCTAGTACGGTGAAATAAAATAAAAGAGCTTGATTAAATATAAATTTTCTTTTGTCATGATTAATACTTGTGGGACTGCTCATATTGAGAGTAAAGAAAAATGACAGACAAATGCCAAAACGGAGGTGCAACAATTGCATTTGCCTTCTAGGCATATCAATTTTTGTTGGGATGAAATAATAGGTTGGGGTTATTATAAATACTCTTATATGTAATCCTATTTCGATATAGTGAAAGTTTGAGCCACCGCTTCTGTGCATGTAGATGCATTGTCGAGCCATGTATGTGTTCTTCTCATTTTTCTTCTCTAATTTATCACTGTTTTGCTGCAGAAAACACAACAATACTTATTATATTACAATATCTTTCATGGAATGGACTTTGATATAGAACAAAGTAACCAAATAAGGAAAAATAATTATTTTTATTATTTTTTAAACAGAACTTGTAGCTAGGTTGATACAGGTAATAACGTACAGAATACAGTAACATGTTGCAAATCATTTTACAAATTTTCTTGTTAATAAGGATTTGAAAAAACATGTTTAAATTTTGTCAGGATTTAATTATCCAAGCTTGACAAGATTCAAACTCAAGTGTTTGAATTAAATAGGAGGTGAAGATTGAACTCTTAAATCTTATCCAATAATCATTTGGGCCAAACTTCTCATGCTCTCTTACAGTTATAGCAGCAAGCAGGGGTGAAGGGAAAATGACTCTTTACGCTTCTGATCTACAAAATTATCATTTGGAGCCACAAATTAATATTTTAACAGCAGAACATGGAGACTTGTAAGTTGAATCGTAAAACCCGGGAAAATTTAAAATTTTATGAAAAATGGTAAGAATAGTAAAATTGCTAGAAAGACTCAGGGAAACTTAGAAAATTCTCTAGATCTAGGATAACGAAACGGACCGTGCCGTTGGATTTGTCTCGTGAAATCTAGTGACTGGAAAGTTTTGATGGGGTGCGGGATAGTCGAGGAATTTTTACGATTTTGGGTGGTGAGTCGCCCAGATGACTACGAGAGACGAGTTTTCTGAAGCGTCTTGTAAAGTCGGGAAATGTTTTGGTAAGTTAATTTAAAATAAATTGAGCCCGAAGTGAGATCATTTCGAGGCAGAAACCGGCAGAGCCTTGCCGCAGTGGACACGTGGGCGCGGCGTGGGTATAACAAGCAAGTTAATTGGAATAAAAGGAGGGCAAAAATGAGAAAAAGCCCATTTTTTTCTACAGAAATTGAGTGAGAGAGGAGAAGAGAGGGTGTAGAGAGAGAAACTCTGATTTCTCTCTAAGATTGGGTGGTCATCTTGCGTCGGGCCAGACCACAAAAATTTGGAGTGCTCGTCCAAGGGCAACACATGGACACAGTAAAGAGTTTTGTTGGAGATTCGAGTGGAAAGTTCGGGAGGCCATGGGTTTCAAGCTTCCGGGTTTTCGAACAGTTTTGTCTTGGCTCCAAGAGGTAGGGAACCTTCCTACTTGGGTTTATTTTCCATATAGAAGTCGTTTTGGTCTTGGTTGAGCCCTAGGGGCTGTTTGGATGGTGCTCTCGAGCACCAAAAGGAAAAAAATTGATTTTTTTTTTCTGGTTCTTCACTATGATGTCCAGATTTCAGGGTTGTTTTGAAGTCGATTTTGGGCTTAGTTTGGAACGGGTTTTGTGCCATGTTTATGGCCGATTTGTGGTCTCAATTGGGGCAGGTTTGTTGTCGGTTGAAAGGGTTGTTTCCGAGATGAGTTTTGATCAGCATATCGGAGCTCGGTTCTGAAACACCTGATTGTGTAGGTTCACGCGATGGCTGCGTGAGTCCTTTGTTCATGTGAAGTCTCCAACTTTGGACGACCATAACTTTCTCCTCCGAATGCGATTCAAACATTCTTGAACTCTATGGAAAGCTATTTGGGTCAAGAATTCATCCATATATAATAATGAAATGAGAAACATATTCCATGTCCGAATGATGAGAAATCTGAGGTAGCCTCTGTTGCTTGGTGCTCTGCGATTTTCTAATATAGCTTGCAATTTGCATAACTCCTTCATTAGGACTCCAAATTTAGTGTTCTTGGACTATATGGAAAACTCCTTGAGTCTAGAATTTGGCCATGTGCCTGTGAATGGCATTTGGTGTGACGCCCCAAAACCGGGGTGTCCGTTGACAACCCGTCAACCCATGGAATACTCGTGGATGTCGGGTAACCTGACACCACTCATGAAAACCGAGTAGAGTCTCCTTTGTACGGGGAGCTCAACCCAAGGTACAAAACCTACCCTAACAATTAACAATGACCACACAGGGTCCACATGCAAGTAAAATAATGGCCACTTGGGCACCTGCATCAATACTCACAAAATATATCAACTATATACAATAGTTCGAGTTAATAAATCACTCTTAATTGACATATATTAAAATGCGATTTCTAATACATGTTATACGAGTCTCTACCAAAAGCGCGCCTTGGGCTTTGAACACAAGCGCGACTCCTAGTGGCGCCGTCCTCTTGTACACTCCTGTACTTGATGGTGATCCCTCGACGAGGTGAGCAAAGCCCTAGTGAATGTTCCTACATGGGTTACTCCCACACAAGTGCACATGCCATGACAAACAATCACATCAGCAATTGCATTGAACTACTCGAATGTCACCACTTGACCAATCCTGTCCAGTCATCACCGACTCCCTCACATATGCCTAAGCCGAATGCGAATAAAATATCCAGTTTTCAAAATAAAAGCTTTTTGTTCTCAAAAACTTGCCACCGAGTTTCGGTAAAATATATTGGACTACCCTCCGAGGCGAATTGCTGGATAACGCTCCGAAACAGTCATGGTCCTCATCCGAAGTAATATGTTGGACAACTCTCCAAGGCAATTCTTCGGAAAATCTTCCGTCGAAATTCCTTTCACAAACGTTTTCATTTTTGTTTTCTTTCATGTCATGCACTCACTCCTAATATTCTAGAGATTTGATTGCATGATGCCAATCCCAACAAACTCATGCTAATATATAAAACATGTATATACTAATATAATTAATCCACATAAATCATGTTATGCAAATTCACAACCAATAACACCAAAATTAGCTCACATGGGCTAATTAACAAACACTAGTAATTCATTTTGAATCACTCAACATCATAAAAATCACACCAAAAAAATCACGTCACTATTCACGCGAACAGTGAAACCCTCGGTTGGCACTGTTCACGGCCACACAATTTGGGATTTTCTCCACTCGGTTCAAAGGTTTTGAGACCAAATTTACGGCTAAATCAAGCCTCAGACTATCCCTAACCATTCACATGACTCTTAGCCAAAGAAAAACACAAGTAGGAAAAGATCCCTACCTCTTGGAGTTGTCGGAACTCCACCAAATCGGTGTCCACGCGTAGCCCTCGCCTTGTAGATTGACTTTGGTTCTTGCTCCGTCGAGAACCGACGGTCCAAATGGCCGCAAATCTAGAGAGAATGAGCTCCTTCTCTCTCTAAAACTCACAAACCCCATTCACTGCATCTCATTCACGTTTTTGGCCTTCAAATGGGGAAGATGAACACTGTTCATCCTTGTCTTATTATCATTAACATTTCTCATAATTCCTAATGTGTCCCTTTATCTTGAATTTTGACACTTGGCACAATCTCGGCCATTCATTTCCATCATTTCTCTAGTCATGTAACATGTTTCACATGAGTACATATAGTAGGTGACTTTTGTCATCTCATGTCTTTTCAGCGAATTAGTTTTACGGCTCGGTACCAGATGTCTCGAAGCGTGAAATTATTGTCTCGAAATTCGACTTGGTAGCTAGATTTCGCGAGACGATTCCAACGGTGAAGTCCGTTTCTTCATCCGAGATCTAGAAAAATTTCGGGTTTTGACCGAAATTACCGTTTTACCCTTTTTCAAAAAATTGGAATTTTCTCGGGTCTTACGTTTGGTGCCCACATATATTTTGAAAATTTGATTATAGCACCAAGTGTGCAAATTGCTTGGTTGTGATCAAGGTTAAAAATATCGGTTTCGACGGATATATCGGTACTTGAATTTTACGGATATATTGGAGATATATCAGTGAATATTTTTATATGAATATCGATATATCGGAAATTAACAAAAATACTTTGAAATTCATGGAAATACTTTGTAAAAGTGTAAAAATAACATTAATAATGAAATATACACATTGATATTACATTGCAATGGTCTTTCAAAACCAAAATGAAGATCGATGTGGCTCCATTGCAACATTTGATGAAGGGATCCCATCTTGATGAAGACAATACTCATACCAAGACATAGTGTTCCGATAATATTGATTATAAGATCGAACATGCCATGCATAAATGTCTTGACTTGTATCCACAACCTCTCCATGGATAGGAAATTCGGGGTTAACTCACATGCTTGTTTGAAATCCTTGTTGCATTTGATATGGAGTTTGGAATGGCATTTATGGATCATGAGGATAGTTAATCATTCCATATTCACTAATGGAACCTGAAGGATGTGAAGAAGGCTAACCATAACTTATTGTGTAAGGAGGAAAAACGTTGGCATCATTGGATGAATCACTGTATTGAGTGCCAATGCTCATGGACTCAAAACTAGCCGAAAACGAATCTTCATTATGTTGTGCCATCCTTCTTTGTTGACCTCTATATGGCTTTCAATGGCTCCCGATACTGCACCGGCTCTCCCCGGGCCAGAGTGGTCTTCATCTTGTGTAGCATATGTGAAATCATCTTCACCAGTGAATGGACTCAATGGATATTCACTTTGTTGTCGATCTGCATTATCCCCACCATCATTTCCAGTATCACTACCATCATTGGTCCCCTCTCTTGAGCCATCATAGCCTGTAGTAGAAGTACCAACAAAACTAGGTCTACTACTATGTTCAACACTTGAATCAAAATAGGGCCGAGAAGTGACAACGGGCTGAAATGAGTCTCTAGTGTCTTAACTGAAACTTTCACTATGAACTTCTTCAAATAAAACCCTCTCAATATCAACACCTGCTTCTCGAACATGTGCAACAATTTGTGGATCAGGATTTCCATTTTCATCATCTAAATGGAGACGACTAACCCATTGGAATAATTGATTATTCTCTTCTTCACCAAACTCGATTGAAATGTCGAGTAAATCAAGGTAATATTTTTCAGCAACTTTATCGATCTCTGCTTGCATATCTCGTATCTTTAGTTTCATGTTGTAGTAACAAAAAACTAATTGTTGGAGCCGGGTAAAGCTAGCGATTTCTTGTTTGTATGGATCAAATCAAAGGTGCTCCAAATTTCTCCCACAGCCTTTAAGATGATGCGGTTTGGGAAAAGAACCTTAAGGCGAATTCCTCAATGTGGGAGCGTGGTTTCCATACATAAACCACCATTCAACTGCAATAAAAATTACTAACATTCAAAATCTTATAATAACATGGTAATGGACTTTACTTTTAAAGTTTTAATGAGAAACAACACTCACTAGGAACCATTAAATCTCTTGATGCTATTCTTTGCTCGATCATGTCGAGATCCTTTTCACATCTCGAGAAACATTATAAAATTTATTAATTCACAATAGACTTTTGGCAAATCAATATATGTGTAGGTACTGACAAATGAATTGAATCGATTAATTAGAAATATAGCCTATTGATGTACCTCATTTCGATATTACCAAGACTTACGGTGGTAGGAGATAATTTTCCAAATACTTCATGAGCGACTTGGGTAGCTCGAGGTCAGCGTGACACCCTTTCCGTCCAGGCCGATTGGTGGTCGAACCAAATCGGGATGCTCGATACCCTTAAGCGCGTGACTCGGGATGGGATGTCAAGTGAGGGTCACTCTTTTCATCATACTTATAACCTTTACACTTGCATAATCATATAATGTTAAACAATTAACTTGTATTACATTTTGTAGCAGCGGATTACAAAATATATATACAAGCTCCAAATATGGAAATGTTCGACATTTCTGATATTTATTGGTTTACAAAATTTCATATACAAAAGCAGACTGGAGTCTTAGGTGAGCACCTATTGATGTGTGGCCTTTGACTGCTGATGTGGATTGTCCTGTCCTCTGGTTTCCTCTTCTGTACCTACACGGATTGAACACCCGTGCTAAGCTTTACGCTTAGTGGGAATTAATACACATGAATGACCTCTATTAAGGGTCATCACACTTCTATACAAATGCATATAACACATATAGCATGTACAGATTCTTGTCATTTCTCATATATATATATACTTTTCATGTCAACTTGTACTTTACTTCTTATTCTTGTAACTGTATACTGTCATCACATAGCAGTGCTATGCTTCTCATATCATGTCATGTATTCTCTACATTTCCTTTGCATATACCCGTCAATTTCTTTTTATGTTTCATGCACTTTTAAACCTTAGAAGTGGATGGAAACTATAATCCATGAGGGCGAAGGCGCTATATTCAGCATGTAAACGGTGGTCCATGAGGAGCCCGGAGCGTAATATAATATACGAAGGTATCATCGGCTGTTCGAGGCGGTGACTATCCATGAGGGCCCGGAGCGTGGTGACCCTTTCGGGCCAGAGTGATCAAACGGGATCTATCTCATCGACAAGCGGGCGAGATATCGAGAACTTGTATCGCTGCCGGACTTTATTTTCCCTAATAGGTATGCCCATCTATCCCCTCTACCGGAGTTCTAAGCGAGACAATCAATATGTATTTTATGTTCGAATTATATATCTCCTTATTCCCGAATAATTATTGTCATTCGGTAATAATATGAAGATATATATACAATCAGTTATTCATATCTTTACATTTTCATACTTCATTATAATATAAATAACTATGCTTACTTTGTATACCTTGAGCTATTTATGAATTCATAATAGGCGTTCATAATACAAATAACTATGGTTACTTGTACTGCCTACTGTTTTCCATGTTTTCTGGAACTAATATGAGTTCCAATCTTATCAAGCTGTCTATTGATGAATTCTTGACTTAATGGGCTTTCCATAGAGTCCAAGAACACTCAAATCGGAGTTCAAACGAAGGAGATATGACCTTCCGAAGTTGGAGGTCATCTTGTGATCGATCTTGACAGGCGACTGGCCCGACGAGCTGTACTGAAGTGACGAGCTCAGTCTAACACCTCGGTCTGACATCTAATATCTTCTTCAGGCATATGGATAGATTCTTGACTCAATGGGCTTTCCATAGAGTCCAAGAACGCAAATCGAATTCGGGCGAAGGAGATATGACCTTCAGGATTGAGTCATGCGGTCGATCTTAGCGAGTGACTGGTATGAGGTTGCACTGAAGTGACGAGCTCAGTCTAACACCTTGGTCTGACATCTAGCTCTCTTCACTCCAGGCATATGGATGGATTCTTGACTCCGTGGGCTTTCCATAGAGTCGAGAACGCAATCGGAGTTAGGCGAAGGAGATATGACCTTAGTTGAGGGTCATGCGTCGATCTTGACAGTGACCTGGGTGACGAGCTGTACTGAAGTGACGAGCTCGGTCTGACACCTTGGTCTGACATCTAATAATCTCCTCAGGCATATGGATGGATTCTTGACTCTATGGAGCTCCATAAGTGCAAGAACACCAATCGGAGTTAGAGCTGAAGGAGATATGACCCTTCCAGAGAAGTTGGAGGTCATCTTGTGATCCCGGTCTTGGCGAGCTGAGCTCTTCGGGATCGGCGACCTCACGAGATCTGGCTTGACCCCTCACAGTCTGGCGACCTCTGAGGACACGACGACCTCTGGGACTGACCTCTTCAGGACTGGCGACTCTACGATGCGGCGAGCCTCACGGTGCTGGCGACCTCTTCGGGACGGCGACCTCTGATGCACGGCGAGCCCTCCTACGGGACGGTGAGCTCTTCGGGACGGCGGGTTTGTTCGGGGCGAGGTCACCATGACGAAGTGGAGCTCTGCATGACGGTGGAGCTCTTCGCTGACCGAGCTGCGAGACCTCTACAGGATGAGGTCTGCTGACCTCTGTTTGATGACCTCTAGGGTGACCCTTCCGCAATTTATTTGTTCGAGTAAAGACCATAACTTGGTCTACCGAGGTCAATTAAGAATTCAAAAGCCTAACATCAAGTTCCTTGATGTGGCTACAATTTCGAGAGGACTTACTTTGTTCTCTTTGTTTATGACTCAAAAATCCCGTTCTAAGGTCCGGCTACTGTAGCGATCAATATGGAATTTTTACGGTTTTATTTCTAGTAGACCTATTCTCAAACAAATATCTAGGAGCCTTAGAGCTCTCTTCAACTCAACCCTACACGAAATGAGTTTGGAGTTCCAAGCCAAACCATACACAAAACAAGGGTTCCAAACCATGTATCTAACGTTACAGACGAACTAGATTTCCATGCGCGGGAAGCACAGCATGCTCACCCCAGTTCCATACAACCCAGACATGTATCCATACCCATACTCAGGTGGCAATGCAAATACTGAATTGTAGTGCATACTGTGATCTTCTTCTTCTTCTTCTTAACTTCTTTTCTTTCTCTTCTCTCTTGTCGTATTTGGCTCTCCCTTTCTCCCGAAGACCAAAATAAGATATTAACCCAGTGCTTTATCATATTGTTTTATCCGCTTTTATTTTACTTTGAGTCACTCCCTCTTTATAATGTTGCAAATCAATTTATAATATTTTACACAATAGCCTCAAATCTTCTTTATTATTTGTAATTTAACTTATGCATATTCCTACTTTTGTTTTTATCTTTATTTTATTCCGAATAAATATACCTTTACGTTTATTATACCCAATACATGTTATAAAACTGTTAGGGTATAATTTGGGGTGTTACAGTCACTACTAACTCCAGGTCTATATTGAAATCTTGGATTAAGATAATATGCTACAAAAGTGATTTAGAATTAGTATGTGATAAAAGGAAAATAATATGCATTAAAAGTGATTATGATATTGAATAGTTACCTGTCGCATAAAGAGGATGTTTGGGGGTTTTATCCTAATGATCTGCGATGATTTTTTTGACCCATTCTTTAGCTTTGAGTGCATGTAAATTTTGCTTCATCACTCGAATCAACTCATATACAAATGACATTGTTGGGATGATTTCAGAATCAACAATCCGAAGAACTGTATATAGTGCCTCATAGATTGACAATAGGTTAGAAACCTTCGCCTAATATGGATGATTAAACATGAGTCATTCAACCTCACGTCCAACGGTCGTCCGACTAAGCTTATGAGAAGCCCATTCATCACTAATAAATATCTTCTTCAAATCAGCCCTCTTTTTTAGAAGACTAGCTAGGGCAATGTAATTTGTCGCAAATCTTGTTGCCCCTGGACACACAATATCTCCACCACAAACCTTTCTCATTATTGTAAGCAAGCAACCATGTTTGTAGATGAAGTTGGTGATCTTTCGTGCATTGGTAATCATGTTGGAAACACTTTCTCGTTTACCAATATCTTCAAACATAAGGTCGATGAAATGTGTTGCACATGGAGTCCAATATAAATTTAACTTCTTCATTAACAATTTCCCAGCCTTCACAAATGCTGATCCATTGTCTGTAACAATTTGCACAACATTTGCTTCGCAAACTTCCTTTATCACGTCATTTAACAAACCATAATGTATTTTTTGTCTTTGATATTATCTGATGCATCAACAGACTTAAGAAAAATTATGCTTCCTTTACAATATACCATGAAATTAATGATGCTTAATTTTGTGGGACCGGTCCATCCATCACACATAATTATGCACCCATAGGTCTTCCATTTCTCCATTTGAAGATTCACATAATCTTCCATGTCTTTATACTCCATATCTAAATATTTGTTTTTGATTTCATATGGAGAGGGTGCTTCTATTCCCATGCCTACAAGTAAAAGTAAATAATTAAATGATTTGCAACTATAATATAAGATAATAATGTTATTAGAAATTGAAAACGGATTTTCACATACCAGCTTGTTGTGCACCAACAATCATATTTTAAAAGTGGTGAGAGTCTGCTTTGTGAGTGTAAGATCCGAGAAAATTATAATTTTCTGAAGAAGGGTAAAATGGTAATTTCGGTCAAAATCCGAAATTTTTCTAGATCTCGGATGATGAAACAGACTTCACCGTTGGAATCGTCTTATGAAATCTAGCTACCACATTAATTTAAGTTGAATTTTGAGGCGGTCGAAATTTCCACGTCTTTCAAGGCATATGGGGTGTCGGGTCTTTGATATGGCAGTGTGAAATTTTTATGATATGAGAGGTATGTGGTGTGATAAGAGCCACCTACTATATCTATCCATGTGACATATGTCCTATGAATAGTGAAGGATAAGAGATAAGCCGGCTTATATTAAACCATATGTCAAAGGGTCCACTGGAATCAGCTAAGAGGAGAAAAGGGGAATAAAAATGAAAAAGAAAGGCATTTTCTCTTCATTTTATTTGATATCCGGCGGTGAGGAGAAAACAAATTTTTGAGAGAGAGAGTCCAACTTCTCTCTAGATTTCTCGGCGTTTGGACCGTCGGTTCTCGTTGGAGCAAGAGAAAGTTGGTATCTTTGCGAGAAATTTCTGCGTGGTCTTTGGTTTTTGGAGTTTCGATAAACTAGGAAGGTAGGGGTTTCTCTACCCCAGTTATTCCTTGTTTAAAAAGCCATGAAATGGTTTGGATGTTGTGAGCCGGAAATGACCGCCAATTTCGGTTCCAAAAGAAGTGAGCGATGCCCAATGAAGGAGGCTGATGGACAACCCCGCGACAGAATTTGGGACGTACTTGATGCGGTTGCTTGTTGGATTAAATGGTCCATGTGAAATTCCTTGCATGTGGTTGCTTGACATGAGAAGCATGAATGATGTGTGGAGGATAAAACTATTATTGTTTTAATTGAATGGCTTGAAATGTGTATGGAAAATGATGTGTTAATGCATGCTAATTGATGTGTTAACATGAATGTTTGAATTATATAAAATATAATTGCGTGTGAGCCATTGTAATTGGATATATGAATTGACATTATTGCATTCATGTGCAAGGTGACATCGCGTCGAGTCGGGTGTGGGTGCACGGTATGGTTATTCATCATTCTTGGTGAATGTGGGTTGAGTTTGTCTTTGGGACTATGTCCAATAAAGACTCATAGTTCAAATTATAAAATGAGAAATAATTAATGTGTGTTGGAAGAATGCTAGGCAGTGTGAGGGCTGTGGTATTATCCGAAAGGTTCTGCATGGGTGTGAGACACCCGCGGTACTATCCGAAAAGGTTTTGCACGGGTGTGAGAGACCCGCGGTACTATCCGAAAAGTTCTGTATAGGTGTTAGAGACCTGTGGTGTAATTCGAAAAGTTCTGTTGCCTAAGAGAAAACACGGTCATGTTCATCACTTAGACCTAGAGTTGAGTGATAGGAGTCGGGATTGACTCGGGATGGTTACCCATTGCAAAATTGCATTGGGTGTTGGTGAGCCGACAAAGGCTCGGTATATGGGTGTTATTGGCATTACTAGTGACGATTGCCACACTTAGCATAGGCATGTGTGAGAGTGGTGGTGACTAGGATATGGGCATGGAAGCATTTCGTATGATATAGATCATTCCATGTGTGAATTGTAGAATTGTGTATGAATGGTCATTGTGTTGTATCATTGCATGTACATTTTAGGTGGGAAGTAACCCATGTAGAAAAATATCACTACTAGGCATTACTCACCCCATCGTGGGATCCCCCTTTCAGGTACAAGGAGTGTTCGGGAAGACGACGCTCATTAGAGGCCGCTTTTTAGAAGAAAGCTGACATGTGACTTTGATTACGTTTTTGTAAAACATGTATGAAATATTACAATTGAAACATGTTTATATTAAGAGTGATGTAACAACTCTTGAAACCATTGTAATATAGTTGGATATATTTTGGTGAGTATGATGTGAGCGATGTGGCCAATTTTTGCCACTCATGTATGGGTCTCATGATATGAGACACACAGGTTTTCCGTAGGTTGACTGTGGTCAACGGGACCTCCGGGAAATGGGGCGTCACAGTGAGGCACATCACTCTCATATATGTAGAATTTACTGATTAATTGGCCCATCGTTTCTTTGATTGCACCTTCTTTAAGAATTTTAACCTTCTTTTGTCTTCTTCATGAAAGATTTGTGTAATGATGGAGCAGGTGGTGATGGATCCGATTGTCTCACACTTTGAGACATCTTTGCGCGCCTTCTTGGATCGATTGGATATATTTGTGAAGGCTCACCTATTACAATTATATATATTAGAAATGTTTATAAATCCGTTTATACTATAATCATGAATTTAAGTTAAAAGATTTACCAAATTTTCTTTTGTCTCTCATAAACCCTTATTCTTGTTGTCGATTCCATTCACTAGCTTTGGATGCACGACATGCTGCTCGATAGTCAGCTCGCTCGTTAGGGTTCATGTCAGTCGGATACATATAAACATCATCATCTTCCTCCTCATTTTCCTCATCATCATCATCATCATCATCATCATCATCATCACCATCATCATCATCATCATCATCAAAGAGATGTCTATGGCTACCACCCATTGTGCCTCGTAGTTCAGCTCGAATTCCTTCAATATTTGCAGCTTTCTTTGCTTTGGCTTTATTCCTTTCATTTAAAGTTGTCTGTTTGTGCAACCGGGAGGCACATTAGGACACTTCTTACTATTTGAGTGGGGATCTGTATGTGATAAGTAAAATTCGCCAGAATAATTCCCCGCACTGCCAACCATACCATAAAGTGCATATGGTGCCATTTGTTCCCTTGATAGGTGTATAATATTTTCAAAGCGAGGATCCACGACCTCGATGTTGCTTCCACTTCCACTATCCATCCTATAAACTTCAATAATTGTAATCAATTCATATTCATAATCTCAATCTAAATATAAAGTTGCATCAATTCATATTACGTTAATTAACAATTTATTATATTTCATATTCATAATCGTAATCTAAGTCTAAAGTTACATTAAATATTTAAATATACATAATATATGTTCATATTTCATACAATAGTATAAATTTTATATTTCATATTTCATAATCTCAATCTAAATATAAAGTTGTATTAATGATCATAATTTAAAAGAAAATGTATATTTCACAAATTTATTAATTAATAATTAACAAATTTTTATCTTCATATTCATAAATACTCAATCTAAATATAAAGTTGCATTAATTATCATAATTGAAAGAAAATGTATATTTCACAAATTTTTATAATTCACAAATTTGTTAATTAATAATTAACAAATTTTTATATTTCATATTTATAATCTCAATCTAAATATAAAGTTACATTATTTATCATAATTTAAAGAAAATGTGTTTTTACATTAATTAACAATTTATTATATTTCATATTCATAATCGTAATCTAAGTCTAAAGTTACATTAAATATCTAAATATATACTTAATATATGTTCATATTCCATACAATAATTAACAAATTTTATATTTCATATTCATAATTTCCGTCTAAATATAAATTTGCATTATTATCGTATCACTAAAGAAAATGTGTTTTTACATTAATTAACATAAAATATACATAATATATGTTCATATTTCATTTTCATAATCTTCATCTAAATATAGACTTAAATCAAACCTTAATCTAAATATAAACTAAAATTAAATCTTAATCTAAATATAAACAATCTTAATCTAAATATAAACTTAAATTAATTACTAAATTGCACAAATGTAAAAAAAAAAAATTAACATGGAAACATACCTTAAGTTGCAGAAATTATGTATTGAATGGAAGACTTGAACACCAAAAATTGACAAAAATATTATTCTCCAAGACTTTGCACAAATCAAGAATTGTTTGAGAGAATGGATGAGTTTGATATGAAAACTAGTGATGTTAGGGCTATTTATAGATTTTTTTAGTCAAACTAGCCGTTTTTGGTCAAAAACCCTTTAAAAATGAATTATGGCGTTGGATTTGATTTTGGATCAAATCTGACCGTTAGATCTTGATCTAGCCGTTATAAATCAATTATGGCCATTAGATCAAGTTAAATATTCAAAATCCACCGTCAGATAAAAAATATAGCTGTTGGAATCAAAGGGATTGAAATCTGGCCGTTGGATTAACACGGATTGAATTCTGGCTGTCAGATCAGCTACTAGTTGTTCGAGATTTTGAATTTTTGAGACAAAATCTTAGCTTTCCACGTGTCCAACAATTCTTGCTGTCGGATCTGGGCATATTTCTGGCTGATATATTAGCCGATATATTGACTGATATTGGTGATATATCACTGATATCGGTAGATATATCGGCCAAATTGGTCAATTTTGTTTTTTTTTTTGCATTTTTTTCACAGGTTGCATTTTATAACCGATTTTGGGTCGAATATATCGGCGATATATCGCCGATATTGGGCGATATTTTTCGATTTTTCCTTCAATCGACTTTCGTTTTCAAAAATCGTGTTGGGAAGGCCCGACACCCAAAATATCAACGATATATCGCGACATTTCCATCCGTGGTTGTTGTGACACCCCTATCCCAGGGGTCCCTTTAACAACTCGTCAACCTGTGGAAATCGGTGGGTGTCGGGTGACCCGATGCCACACCATCATGTCCCATTTATCGGGATCCATGGTGCAACAAAAAATGCGGGACCCGGCGTGCTCCTGCGTATGGGAAGGCTGTCGAGAAATGTCTGGCGCGTATAACTGATACGTATTATCGGCGAAATTACGGGCTCAATATACCACACCGGGTCATTCATGAGTCATCGACCACTCGGCCCCATTTAACCATACCCTGAATACTATACATGCAACTATGTAGTGATATGTTTATAAGAGTTCAATTATACACTCTTATATAAAATGATATATTAAGCGAAATTGTTCTAATATGCCTATACAAAATATGGTCCCAGCCACATTCGGCTTTCTTCATATGTAGGTCCCGAGCATTGGGTTAGCGCTTGCACGACACATTTTGAAAAGGGGGTCCCACGGGAGTGAGCAAAAGCCTAGTAGTGATAATCTCCCTACAAGGTTACTCCCCACCCTAAAAGTGTCATACAATGATCAAACCAACCCATACACATCCAAATGAAAATGTCTACATGAATGTCGTATGCCATGCATGGAATGTCTTCATGCCCATATCTCGAGTCACTCATTGACTCCCTCACACATGCCTATGCCAAGTGTGACAACCGTCACTGGTAGTACTAATGACACACATATACCGAGCCCTTACCGGCTCACCAGTATCTAATGCAAGTGCCAATGAGCAACTAATCCCGAGTCAATCAGGCTCACATCACACACACAACTTCGAAGTCACATCAGCGATAACCATGTTGTGTGTCTTCTTTGAACGCAGAACTTTCGGATCACCGCAGCGGGTCTCTTACATCTATGTTCTGAGAACTTTTCCGATCACCAGTGGAGCCTCTTACGCCCATGTTCCAGGCTTTTCACTGAGGGGGTTAACGGTCCCCTTCTTGCTTCGCCTGACACACATTATTTATATTTATTTTTATGTTTTAAGCGTGAGACACATCATTGGACGTCGTCCCGAAATCTGACTCACTACCCATTCATCAACACAGATGATGAATGACCATATCCACATACACACGCACCCAATGTTGATGTCCACAGTGCATATACAATGCTAATGTCACTGCAAATTCTCATGTTACATGTATGATGCACACTACATGGAACATTCTAATCAATCATACTTCATGTCAAGTACCATGCAACATATATCGCAAGCATATAAGTTCTATACATTTCATGCCAATCTTTATAGATATCGTAGTATCATGCAAATTAGCATTCATCAAAACATGACTAAACATAATTTCATATATCCTTCCTTAGGCTAACTCATGGCAATTCCTTGCTATTACAATAGCGCTTCTGACATAATACGATGGTCATGTCAAAACCTGGCTATTCACATCGACACAACCAAATAACCTGCACCAAGACATAGATTTTCAGAAAGGTTGTGGACACCCACTTCATTCCACAGGAACATGGAAAGAATCTTGACTAATGGGCTTTCCATAGAGTCTAAGAACAACCTAAATGGAGTTCGGACGTGAAAGATATGGTCGTCCGAAGTTGGAGGCAAACAAAATAGGAACTGACCCCTGTGTCCCACCTGCACACTTGGTACAAACACCAACTTTCAGCAAGGTTGTGATACCAATTACCCTCCACAGGAATATGGCTAGGTTCTTGACTCAATGAGCTTTCCATAGAGTCCAAGAACACCCGAAACGGAGTTCGGATGAAGACGTTATGGCCTTTTCATTCAAAAATGGTTAGTTTACTCTACTTACATTGGAAATAGTCCGTGATACCCAATTTCAAGGGTCTTAATCCATAATTTGACACTATTTATTTGTACTCATTTTAAGATACGATTCTTAGGGTTCTTCTCCAACTGGAATCACCCAAATTGGATCACCGAAACTCAAGATATGTCTAGCAAAAACGGAATTTACTCGATTTTCAAACGAACAGCTTTGGTGACATGGCTCCCTTTGAATGCGTTACCGAGTCCAAAGGGGTCGGAATTTGGATAGACCTATTTCAAGGAAATATGTTCTCCTATTAGTCTAATTTACCTAGAAATTAAAATCACTCAATTCAGACAAGTGATGACCAATTTATGGCCAAAACTTAGTCATGGGGTCTCAAAACAGAATTGGAAAATTGTCTGAACATAGCTCTACTTTGAATGCATTTCTGAGTCTAAAGGAGGCGGAATTTGGATAGACATATCTCAAGGAGATATGTTCTCCTATAAGTCTATTTTAGTCATAAATTGGAATCACTTAATTCGAATGAGGGATGACCAAGTTATGGACAAAACACAGTCATGGGGTTGGAGGAAAAAAAACTGGACAACATTCTCTACTTTGACACCAACACACATGCCCTTAGACAGAAATTAAACCGAGTAGGATAAAAACCCTACCTCAAATAACGTGATTTCCCAAAACACCGCCTTTTCTTTGTTTTTGTGAAAACCCGAACCTTGGACCTTAGCGAAATCTTGTGATTCTGGTACCTGACGTAGTTCTCATTAAACTTAGAGGCTTTAACTCTCGGCTTGCCGAGGATTCGACACAAAACCTCGTAAAATGTGGGAGCTTGCTTTTTCTCTCCTCTCTCTCTCTCTCTAACGTTTGGTCCTAGACTAAATTGTGAGATCTTTCCTTAATTTTAGATATTTCTTGTATTTATACATGAGATACGTGGCTCACATCGCGCCACGTGTCATGCTTCCTTGGTCCGTTTTCGCCCCAAAATAATTTATTTTAGTCCGGTTTTAGTTCCATCTATCTTAAATGGACATTCTTTAAATATTTGACATTTTTCAGGATTTTTCTAAAAATCTCATTTTTGGGGTTCACTCGACGCCCGTCGCCTTGAAATTCGTGAAAATCCGACTGTCTTGGAATTCAACAAAATTCGCTTGGGTGACTAGATTTCATGAGACGATTCCAACGGTGAAGTCCATTTCGTCATCCGAGATCTAAAAAAATTACCATTTTGCCCTTTCTAGCAAAAATTCAAATTTCTAGGTTTTTTTTCTTGGGTCTTACAGTTGTGATGATATGCGCGGTCTAATACATTGAAATTGGTGTATGTTGTTTGGTAATTATATGCATGTTTATATAATTATCCATGAGGCTTAGGGAAATGCACGAGTTTGTGTATGATTGAGGCCATTGCATGGCTTGGTTGTAGGCTATTTGTGGACATGTCAAAGAGGATAAAGTAAGTCATTAACTGATTGGTGATGACTTGTAGATGTCAATGTATGTGTGTTAAGTATGTTGGCATGAATTGTATGACTTAAATTGGAATTTATGAGTTAAGTGATATAAATGTCCAATTGATTCATGGGTTAATATGCATGAGTAGGCATATGTGCATATAGCACTCATTATATATGTAGCATGGTATGAATAAGCAATGGCACATTTGCATTGCATTTCATATGCAGGAGGACATCGCATAAAACGGGTGGGTGTGCATGGTTGTTGTTATTCACCATTCTTGGTGAATGGGTGGTGGACCCGATACATTGGACGATGTC